>JAJOOF010002270.1:0-41008 GCA_029582545.1 Solanum lignicaule | reverse complement strand
TATGGTAAGTTATGATGAAATATGATCTTATGAATGTATGCATGAAGTAGGTTACTTAATGTGATACTTGGCTTTGAGTAGGGTTATGGGATTCTATTCTTTGCATTGCATTAGTATTGCTTGGGTTGTCTACGTGTTGGGTTGTACCATGATGCTTACTTTGTGGGCATATTAGATTTACTTGGTAAAAAGCATGTTTTGGCTAAATGTCCTTTTATGCATGTTTCAAATGGTTTATATGCATAGTAGCCATATTTGTACGTGTGTTGTACTAACCCATATTTTCTCCTTTTTCCCCACACATTTAGGTTTGGGCCGTTGAAGATTCAAGCTTACTTCTCAAGACACTTGGAGTTGCTTCCCCAAGTTGGTGAGTCCTCAAGTCCGAGGATGAGACCATATAATCTAGCTTCTATGTTTAGTCCTTTGCTTATGTTGAAAGACATTGTTGTACTTCCCTATTTCTATACTTCTAATTGATGTAAGGGCTAAGTCCCATTTTCGATACTTCTATGTCCAAGTGGTAGATTGTGACGAAGTTATATTGTATTGGTAAAAGTTTTTAAATTTTCCGTAATTTTATTCTATGATACATGCAATGATGAAGGCTAAGGGCTTGTATAAGACCTCTTTGAGGTCGAATACGCCGGTAATGACTAGGGGGTGCTCTCGGGTCGTTACAGTCCCATATCCTAACACTCAACTCGAGAGAGTGAGTGGGGTAAGGCGTAGGCTGGCCTTCATGCGTCAAATGGGTGTCCGAGAGGAACCCTAAGTTGCTCGAGAGAGAACTTATTTCCATCTATAGCTTAGCCTAGTCACTATTATCTTGCAAATTTCCTATCGCAAGCATGAACCCAACGATTTATATCAATATATATTGCGGTCACACCCCATGAACTTTTCCCCATTCTTGAATTTGCTATTGATTCTTATTGCTTTAGCTACTCGTTACAAACCCCCATTTGATATTTGACACTTTTGTGTCACCACTTTTGATTTACAATGTGTTTTAATCGTTAAGTTTTTTAGCTACGATTAGCTTTAGCACATTTGTGCTTAACCACTAATTTTCACGCCCACTCCCTTGGGACACGACCCCAACCCTTGGTTGGGTTATTATCCTATTGCACCATCGTAGACACTTGCATCGGAAGTTGGGTCGTTGATTACGCAAACATCAGTCCTCACTAACCTTCGACCCTAGAAATTCCAGCGGATTCATACGATCAAAGTCTCGAACCCTAGCTGAAGCTGAACCACTAGTGGATTTTGCAGAAACTGCAACTGCTGATTTGATCTTGTTGGCTACGGTCTGAGCTAAGAACTGGATCGCATTGCGAAACTTTGCATTCGTAACCTCATGGTTCAGGGCTGGAGGAAATCTGTTAGCATTGCGGGCATTAACATCCAATGTGTTAGCTCTATGGGGTGGCATGATTTGAAACGTACAATAATGGATTATAAAGGAGAATTTGAATCTCACCTCACGCACTATAAAAATAGTAAATGAAGTGAAGTTTATCTTAAAACACCTCGTAGCCTCCTCCTAATAGATGTGGCGTACTTCACACCCATGAAAAAGACTCTACTTAGTGCAACTTTCAGTCATCCTACGACTCTTGAACCTAATGCTCTGATACCATGTTTGTCACACCCGAGGCTACGTCCTAGATGTACGATGAGACCTATTATCACGAGTAACCTCAAGCTAACCCTGATTCTTGCATATATCAAGAATAATGAAAATAACTAAGTTAAAACATGTACTATGAGGAAAATAAACTAATGGATATATCAAGAGGGAAAACATCCAACTATTCTGAAAGTAACTATAAAATAATAAGACTCTAGTGATGAATAACACAACCACTGAACGACTCGAGCTAAATCTACTACTATGTTTGAAAAGCCTCTGACTGAGTTGAGTTGCTGGGATATACCCCCAGCTAACTCTAAACAGACTGAAAACTGAAAGTAAAGCATGTCTATTTTCCTCAAAGTATGAGAACTCACCACTGAAGTTGTGGATGTCGGACTGAGGATCGAACTAAGCGTGATACGGATGCTAAGAGCCTGAACCTACATCATAAAATGATGTAGCACAAAAGTATGTGTCAATACTTGGAATGTACTAAGCATGCAAGATATAAATATGCTAAGCTGAACAAAGTATATAAGTTTAACAATTCATAACTGAGAAATGATATGATCTGAACAAGGATATAGATATGTACTGAAGTATAACTGAAAAATAAAATGAATGTAATGACCAAGTATTAATCATGAATATAACATGTTGAATTGTATGCTGAAGTAACGGTTGAAAACTTGGTCAATGCAATAAGAGTCTAATTGTGGGAGCTACTATTAAATGACATAAACCACGTGAGCTAAGCGTGGAGTCCGATGAATACGCCCCATCAAGAGGACCCAATATACCTTGCAAGGGTTATAGAGGCATGACATTTGAGTGATCACTAAAATTATGGCCAACTTAGGGGACTTATTAACCTACGTGGGGACGTTATTCTGAGATTTTGAGGGTACGCTGAACCCAAGTCCAGCTCGGTGCTAATTCTACTCCCATCTGAATATTCAAGATTCTATAATGCATTAAATATGAATAGCTCAAAAACTGACATGCTAACTTGGAATGCAACATATATATATACTGAGAATATGACATTCGAAATGTGAAACATTAATATCTCTCTGACTAGCCTAGCAAGTATCATTACAACAAATTTGGTTTTCAGTCACGAATTATTTCTTCACTTATAAATAATATTTTTTTCATAAAAAGTCTTTTGTGATGAAATAATATTTGTCAGTCAGTCATCCCGAAAGCATGGGTCACTAAAAGTATATAATGACAACTTAGTGTTTTGTCCCTAAATAAAAGTATAATAACCACGGAATTTTATTTCGTCCCCAAAGATAGAGCATCTCTGACAAACTTATTTGTCATAAAAGGAGTACTTTTTTGTTGTTAATAGTTTATTTTCGTCACTAAAAATATTATAAATGCAGACAAAATTACATTGTCACTAAATATATAAGCAAATTAGTGACAACAATGATGGCCTTTAAATATACTTGTCTTTCGCGATTAAACATACATAATTTCATCACTCAAGATTGTCTTTTAGATACAAATTTAATTTCGTCTCTAAAATATATAAATTAGTGACAACTTTACTTTTTATAATTTTGTAGTTAAATCTAACAACATGTTGATAAAGATATTATTTTTAGCTACAAAACAAATAATTATCAATTATCACAATTAGTAACAAATAACAATTAAATAAAAGATTAAATGTAGCAAGAGAATATATTACATTATTTATAAGAATGTAAACTGCACAAATAATTTTTTTGTCAAAAATCTTGAAAAATACAATATAATATACTCAGTGTTTGTGTCTTTCTCTTTGCTTGCAAGTTCCTTCTACTTGTCTCCTCTCTTTCCACTTGTTTGGAAGTTGAGGAAAGTTTTGAACTCATTTCATAGTGTGGTTGATGGAATAATCTTAAGCAACCTCTATAACAACTCGAATCTCAAATATCATATCTTTTTCAGACTTATTCATTTCTCAAAACTTTTCTTCTAGCTTTTTCACGACCTATCTTCAATCCTTTCCCCAATCTTTCCTGATTCTAGTTGAATACCAACATCAAATTGAAAAAAATATGATCAATCCAAAATACTATATCTATTGCAAAACCAATAAAATATATATTAGTTACAACTTCTACATTACAAATGAAAACATAATCATTACAACTTTAACATACTTATTCTTGGTACATCACAAAGCTTACATACAAATTGCTCACATTAGAATCAATAAATGATGGTATCATGAGACAAGTCAAATAACCAAGTCAACCTAAAGAAAAATCAAGTCACGTTATTGTAGTGCAAGTTGTATAAACTATTTGAAAAAAATATTTCATAAGAAAGATGTTAGACTAGAAATATACATGGTAAAGCATGTAGTGGACATCTTGTCACGACCTAGGGGTAATCCCTAGATGTAACACGGCGTACTCGACCCCGAAGGGATCTAAACAAGCCCTTTGCATCATAACATAGGTAATAGAATTGAAAATACGGAACAATTTAAAACTTTAACAATCAAAGTCATATTTCGTAAAAGCAACAAGCTGAAGTCTTTACTAGAACCTTTGTCTCAAACCATCTATTTAAACTCACGAATATAATTCTTGGGACATAGCCCATACCAAGTCTAAAAACATAAGGAAATGACATAAAGGTAAAGTGGATGTTATCCTCGAAGTTATGAGGACTCACCAAGATCTTCAACTCTTCTAGATCCTTGAAACCTAGTCTCCAAAGCAACTCAAGCCTCCAACTCTACATTTGGTTAGAATGTCGGAAAAATGCGTTATTACAAAATGTATCAAGTATGAAAGCTAACACAACATCATAAGAGCATCTCAAATAGTTAGTCAACATAAGACATAAGCATGAGAGATAATAACATAGTCCTAACATAATCATCATAATCATAGCATGGTCTCCAACATATCCATCATATAAACATAAGTCAACATAATACATAGTTAATGAGCATAGGAGATAAGTCATAATCATGTAAGCATACTTGACCCTTGGTCTCCCATACCCTAAAAGCACCATTCTCAAGTAACCTTAAAAGCAAACATGTGCAAAGAAAGAATAACATCCCTTAATACTACCCAAGCCAAGTACCCTTTTTGGTCATGTTAATCATAGTCTAAATGAAAGGTTAAGTCATAAGTCTTTCTACCATAAGGGTATTACACTTCTAAGGAATCTCAAGATACACTTTTGCAATTCATGAAAGGCATCCCATACTGCCCTTCACACTAAGCATAGCCTGGAAGTCATATTAGTCATATTCACCCTCCTTTGGTATTACTTAATAGCTTACTTCATAAGGACAATGGAACTACCACCTTAGTCAATCATATTTTGGAAGGCAACTATAGAAACAACCCAAGCTAAGTCATACTACATAAGAGAACCCTTCACAAGTATCCCCAAGTCATATTTGTGCCATGTATGGATAGCATCCCATACTACTACCCACACTAAGTACTCCTTTAGACTATCATGAAGGTTCATTAGTTGGGGACTAATCCCTCTAGTCTATTTACCTCTTCAAGGCTACCAAGGAATAACCCCCTATTAGGCTAGACCATACTGTCAAATTACTACCATAACTAGGTTAAGCTAAGCTAACTACCTTGGGAGACACACTAATATGCAAGTCAAAGCTACTCTAGGAAAGGTACAAGTGTCCAATTCTAGCTACCATGAAATCGACCTAAACCAACTAAGTCATGCTACCTTACAAGTGTACTAGATTACAAATGCAAGCTAATCATAGGGGAGTATGATTCTCAACCCTAAGTTATCCTTAGGAGAGTATGAGTCCTCAATCCCAAGCTATCATGACTAACCTAACTCAAGCTATTCTTGAAATACACCATACAATGCAAGTCAAGCTACCCTTAGAAGAGTATGAATCCTCAATCCTAAGCTACCATTAGGAGAGTATAAGTTCTCTATCCCAAAGCTACCATGAAATGGTCTTGGCCAAACCAATTCAAGCTACCATGAATGTATACTAGCAATGTTAGTTCAAGCTATCTATAGGAGAGTATAAATACTCAATCCTAGGCTACTGATGAGTCCACAAATTGGACTCATTAAGGGATTTATTTTAATAAAAAATAGTGTCCTCAAATGCTTATTTAGTCTAAATATCTGATAAAAACACTTAAGTTTTAGGTATTTGAGGTTTTAGTGGAAGCATTGACACTTAAGAGTAAAAAGGAACAAAAAGGCTAAAAAGAACGAAAAATAAAGGCCTGAGGATTGCCTAGTCCACTTGGTGAGTTGCCAAAGGGTCTCACTTCTCCTTTTGTTCCAGTGTGTTGAGCCTAAAGGAAATGATCAAGTCGGCGGAAAAAGGGAGCAGTCGGCGCGTTGCCGAGAAGTTCCGCAAAGCAGTACTTTGTCACCTAATGACACAGAGCACGACGATGCCGAAAGATGGTGCAAGATGATGATGAACTACACCAAAGGGCGAAGCACCGAGTTAATCAGTGATTGCGACTAATGTCGCTGAATGATCCGCTGCCGCACAGATTTTTGAAAACTAAATATACTCGTTGCGAGTTATAGATTTTTAGTATCAGATTTTTAGTAAGAGATTTCTAGTGTCAAACAATTTATATAATTTTAGTACTTTGTATTTTTTCTCTCAGTTTGAGAGGATTTTGAAAACTTGAAGAAGAAGAGGGTTTCATCTCCAAGGTTTTGGACTTAGGTGTCTTGGATTCTTCATTATTGGCTTGTAACAAGACTTAAATCTTCATACACTGAAGCTGTCGAAAAAAGTAGTTCGGCGTGTCACCGACCAGGTCGGTGACTTCGATGTAGACCGCCGTTTGAACCCTCACTTTGACTGAAGGTCCTGTAAAACTCAGCGAGCCAAATGAATACTCGGCGTATCGCCGAGTGGATCAGTGTATGCGACTGACATCACCGAATGGGGCGAACTGGCAATTTAAAAATATCAAGAGTCTTAAAATTTGAAATTCTCCACTTTCCCTCACTCTTAAACCTCCCACACTCGCACCAATAGAGTATTTTCCTAATTTTAAGCATTTTACTAATATTTTTCTTGATTGATTTGCATTGGGAGTTGGATTTATTTGCCGCCTAGCTTTTCAATCACATTTTAATCAGCACAAAAGGTTGGTTTCCCAATCCCGACTTACATTTGAAAATTTGACACTCATTTTCTATGGTCTTATTGTATTGATGTGTGCTAGGCCTCTCTGATAGGATTAGAATGCTTAAATGCATATTTTAATTTGAATATCTTACCCGTTTTGTTTGATTGTCAAATGCCAGTAATTGTTGTGCTTTTTAATGAATTGGGTTGTGATTGCCTGTCATTAGATTGATTGGGTGAAGTCTGAGTAGCCCACGTTTGTGCTTAATGTCAAAAAAATTCTCAAACATAGAGCGGGTGACACCACTCTTAAGAGCAAATATCGTCAAAAGGCCAAATTAGGCAAATTCGATAGAAATCTGAGTATCCCGGGGTAATGGGTAGTGCGGGTCTTGTTTGAATTTTGTTAGTGCATTTTTTAATTTTGCTTTCAGGGGTTGTGGGGTTGAATTCGGGAAGTTGGGTCATAAGCAGATACGTTGGGTCATTTGGTGAGCTGGTTCGAGCTCGCCAAATCACTCGGTGGTTCGCCTTAAATATCCATCGCCTTTAATTTAATGCCAAATATGATGTTGAATTCTGTAACTTTCGACGAGAAACCTTTGATCGCCAAAAGCATTCGGCGACTCGCCGAAAGACTTCTTGTTCACCATTTGTCTGCACCCTTGTATTCTCTATGCACTTCACTCGGAGAATCGCCAAAGTAGTTGCGCGCTTCGCCAACTTGTTCAGCGAAGTGATTTTGCAATTGAACTGCCTTGCTTTTGTCTGAATACTTTCAAACTTTTTCTCGAAGCTTTGCAGAAATGGCTAAACCGAAAGTAGTTAGAAGAGATATGCCACCCCGACAAACAAGAGCGAAAAATTTCAGGAAAAATACAAAGGCAACAAATCCTCCCAAAATGGATAATGAGGGCAAGAATCCCAGCACCAGTAAGAGAACAAATCCCCGAGACCCCATTATTCCCTTGTGCAGATGTGAATTATTCACAACTATTCGCTACTTTTTTTAGGCTCATGACTTGGACAAACTTAGTAAGTCAGATGCCGCTGAATCTTCTGAAGAAACTTCGGGAGCCATCATCAAATTCCAGGTTGACACATCAGGCACTAATTCCCATACAAATGGAGCGACTGTGTAGACATGATTTTTCTCTACCTCCCTCTCTGTTTTTCTTTATTCTAAAGTATAGATATTCTGTTATTTGCATTTCAGGACAAATGTTTTTGTTTATTGTGGTGGGGTGAGGCCCACCTTTGTGTGCCACTCGTGAATCGTGTTTTGTTTATATTTGGGCTTTGTGCTTAAATTGTGGTTACAATGTTTTTGTGGATGTTTGAGCTTATGACTCCTTTTGTTTTAAATTACAAAATGAATTTAACCCATCTGAAAATTTTTGCCACTTCTCGTGTGTTGAATGTGGCTGTTCTTTTGCAAAATTTAAGTATCGGTTCCAACTAATACCGATTACTTGAATAGTGCTCTCAATAGAACAAACATGAATGCGCAACTACAACGAGGCTAAATGAAGTTGCATAGACAATATGTGAACTTTTTGCCTCTCGTTATGACTAGCCTAGTATCGAATTGAGTCTCTTGTGATGATCATTGCACACTATCGAAAGTGTGGAGCCTTGTTTGACTGCAGTGTCAATGCCTAGTGTGATGAGCTTATTTCGAACCATGCATGATAGATCTTAGAATTTACCCCGTTGATTCGGTCAACTAAGTGATGCTATATCTTGATATGATCTTAGGAAACTTCTAAGAGTGTGAGCCAATTTGACATATACCTTTTTTGTGACCTACCTTGTGATTGTGTGAACCGCTTTTCAACACCCGTTGAGTGTTACCTTTCTTTGGAAGAAACATGATGAAATCATAACCTTTCTTTATCCATTACCTATAATCCTCTTGAATTATGGTTAATTGAATAGCCAACTTAGGCCAACAGCCTAAGTTGGGGGTGTGGTGAAAAAGAAAAAGGGAAGGTTAAGAAGTGCAAGCAAAGTCTCCTTTAACCCATGATGTTGAGAAAAATGGAACTCCTCTATATAAAAAAAAGAGAAAGAGAAAAAGAGAAGAAAAAAAAAGACAGTTGTGGAATAAATTACCAAAGAAATAGGGTTCTGAACAATACATGGGAAGCAAATAATAGGATGACTTATGAGGACTAAAGAGAATGATGAAGGAAAAGGAAACAAAGTGTTGGGAGCACCACATTTCATGAGGATGAAAGTCACTAAGCCTAAACTACCATACCTTCGCACTCAGCCCCATTACAAGCCTTGAAATGACCTTCTTGATCTTGAGTGAGGAGAAACAAATGTTGATTGGAAAATACAGGAAAAGCTATGTGTGAAATTATGCATTGTGTTCTTCTTTACGAGTGTGAACGTTGCATCTAATTTCGACGCTTTAAACTGCGAACCATTGTGTGAATATGGAATCATTCTTTGTGTGAGGGCATTTGAACACTTTGGTTGAGCTTGAACTTGCATTTGAAGCAAGTATTGTGAGCATGAGGTTCTTTGATATTGGTGAGTCACAACTTGAATCTTTGAGTGCGCATTTGATCTTTGCATTAGTAAATTAAGTCTTGTTGTGTGCATTCATGATTGAGTCTTGTGTAGCACTGTTCGAGACACCTTTTTTGAACAGCTGAGCATGAGTTTGCTCGAGAAGCAAAAGTTTAAGTTGGGGGTGTTGATGAGTCCACAAATTGGACTCATTTAGGGCAATATTTTAATAGAAATTGTGTCCTAAAATGCTTATTTTATCTCAATATCTGATGAAAACCCTTAAGTTTCAGGTATTTGAAGTTTGAAGGAAAGCAGGACACTACGTTGCAAAATGGAACGAAAAGGCTAAAAAGAAAGAAGAAATAAAGGTCTGAGGATTGCTGAGTCCACTTGACGTGTCGTCAAAGGGTCTTACTTCGCCTTTTGTTACAGTGTGCTGAGCCCTGAAGTAAAGGATCAAGGTGGCAGAAAAAGGGAGCAGTCAGCGCATCACCGAGAAATTCTGCGAATCAGTACCATGTCGCCCAATGACCCTGAGTACGACGATGCTAAAGGCTGGTGCAAGACGGCGATGAACTACATTAAAAGGCAAATCACCGAGTTGATCGGCCATTTAGACTAACGACGCCAAATGATCTGCTGCAGCACAAATATGTGAAAACAATAAATACTAGTTAGAGTTGTAGTTTTAAGTGTCGAACAATTATTATAATTTTCTTGTAGAGTAGTACCTTTTTATTATTTTGCTCTAAGTTTGAGAGGGTTTTGAAGATTTAAAGATCCAAAGTGTTTCATCTTCATGATTTGGATTTGGGTCTCTTGGATTCTTCAATTTTGGCTTGTATCAACACTTAAATTTTCATACCCAGTTGAATGCGAGCTCAATTTGGTATAAATTTCTATCTTATATACAAGTGTGGCTAAAAACCCCAATTCTTGGGGTGTGATTTAGCGAATATGGGTTAAGATAACTGTTGGGTCTTGCTTGATGATAGTTTAATTGTAGTTTTATTGTTATTTGGTTTAGTAGTTGTGGCTGAATTTAATGAATTTGTAGTTGCAAATACAAGTTTATTTATGTGTTTTCGGTTTGATCGAGAGAGAGGTTGTAAAACTAAAACTACTAAATTGATGGCCGGTGGGAGTGGGTTGACATGAGGTTTAGCTCGAGAGAGTGAATACTAATCTCATTCCCACACACTCAGCTCGAGAGAGTGAGTGGGTTAAGGCATAGACTGGTCTTCATGCAGCAAGTGGGTGTCCGAGAGGAACACATTTGAAACGTAGTAAGTTGCGAGAGAGAGAGCTTATCCCCTTAAAGTTTAGCCTATTCACAATTATTCTATGAATCTTCTATCGAAAGAATATACCCAATAATCTAGCTTAACCCGTATTCCCGTCACATCCCAAGGATCCCCTCTCACTACTTAGAAATCCTTATTTATTTTGTTGTTTTTACTTACTAGTGACAAAACCCCACTGTTAATTGACACTCTCATGTCCCCCTTTAATTTACAATGTTTTTAATTGTTAATGTCTTTAACTACGACTAGTTAGAACGAAATTTTGTTTTTCTATTAATGCTCAAAACCACTCGCTTGGAAATGATCCCAACCCTTGGTTTGGTTACTAAACTATTGTACGATCGTATACACTTGCATCGGAAGTTGTGTATTGATTACGCAAACATCAGAGGGGTGATCACATGAAGCATTTGAGGATAGTATTGCAAGTCCTTAAAGACCAAAAATTGTATGCTAAGTTTAGCAAGTGTGAGTTTTGGCTAAGGTCGGTTGCTTTCCTCGGTCATATTGTATCAGCCATGGGTATAAAAGTTGATCCTAAGAAAACGGATGCAGTTAAGAGTTGGCCTAGACCCCTAAGTCCCACCGACATCCGAAGCTTTTTGGGTTTGGCCGGTTACTATAGGAGGTTTGTTGAGGGTTTCTCCTCTATCGTTTCTCCATTAACGGCAAAAAAGTCCAAATTTGTGTGGACGGAGGCTTGTGAGAAGAGCTTCCAATAATTGAAGGATAGACTCACATCCGCTCCGATGTTGACCTTACCATAGGGTACCAATGGGTTTGTAGTATATTGTGATGCGTCTCGAGTGGGATTGGGATGTGTTCTCATGCAACATGGTAAGGTGATTGCCTACGCTTCAAGGCAACTTTAGATTCATGAAAAGAATTATCCAACTCATGATCTCGAACAAGTGGCGGGGGTATTTGCCTTGAAAATTTGGAGGTACTACCTATATGGAGTCCATGTAAATGTATTCACCCACCACAAGAGTCTTCAATATGTGTTTTTTGCCAAAAAGACTTTAATCTCTGACAAAGAAGGTGGTTAGAAATTTTGAAGGATTATGACATGAGTGTCCTTTACCACCCCGACAAAGCTAATGTAGTTGTGGATGCCCTATGTAGATTGTCCATGGGTAGTGTGGCTTATGTAGAAGATGAGAAGAAGGAAATTGTTCATGATGTGCATAGATTGGCCAGGTTAGGTGTCCAACTAGTGGATTCCACCAAGGGTGGATTCATGGTTCATCATAGTTCCGAATCGTCCTTTGTGGTTGATGTGAAGTCCAAGCATGATCTTGATCCTATTTTGATGGAATTGAAAGAATCAGTTCTCAACAAGTCCATAGAGGCTTTCTCCCAAGGGGGAGATGGGGTGCTTACTAATGTAGATTATGTGTTCCGGATGTTGATGGCTTAAGGGAGCAAATTTTAGAAGTGGCTCATGGTTCGCGATGTTCTATTCATCCGAGAGCCACCAAGATGTACCATGATTTACGAGAAGTCTATTAGTGGAATTGCATGAAAAATGATATAGCGGGTTTTGTGGCCAAATGTACGAATTGCCAACAAGTCAAGGCCGAACACCGAAAATCAGGAGGTTTGTTCCAAGATATATATATTCCCAGTTGGAAGTGGGAGAAGGTGAATATGGACTTTGTTGTAGGTTTGTCTCGTACTCGAAGGCAACATGATTCTATTTGGGTCATCATTGATAGGATGACGAAATCAACCCATTTCATTCCCATCAAGGTTACCTTTTTGGTGGAAGACTATGCCAAGTTGTATATCAAGGAGGTAGTGAAGTTTCATGGGGTTCCTTTGTCTATCATATCAGATCGAGGTACTCAATTTACTTCACATTTTTGGACTGTTTTCCAACAAGGGCTTGGTACCAATGTTAAACTTAGTACCGCTTTCCACCCTCAAACTGATGGTCAAGCCGAACGCACCATTCAAACCTTAGAGGACATGTTGAGGGCATGTGTGATTCATTTCAAGGTTAATTGGGATGACCATCTCCCATTGATCAAATTTTCCTACAACAATAGTTACCACACTAGCATTGCCATGGCTCCGTTTGAAGCACTATATGGTAGGAGGTGTAGATCTCCGGTTGGTTGGTTTGAAGTAGGCGAGTTTGCTCTAATTGGTCCCAAATTAGTTTATGATGCCATCGAAAATGTTCAACTTATTAGAGAAAACTTGAAAACGGCTCAAAGTCTGCAAATATCCTATGTTGATGTTAGGAGGAGGGATCTCTAATTTGAGGTTGGTGATTGGGTCTACTTTAAAATCTCATCGATGAAAGGTGTGATGAGGTTTGGCAAGAAGGGGAAACTTAGTCCCCGGTATGTGGGCCCGTACCAAATCTTGAAACGTGTTGGAAAGGTGGCATATGAGTTAGAATTGCCAAGTGAGTTGGCTCCGGTTCACCCGGTGTTTCATGTCTCAACGCTCAAGAAGTACATTGGTGATCTGGTGTCCATCCTTCCTTTAGAGGGTTTAGGAGTTGATGAGAACCTTTCTTATGAAGAAGTCCCAGTTGAGATTTTGGACCGGCAAGTGAAGAGGTTGATAAATAAATCAGTAGCCTCCGTTAAGGTTCTATTGAGGAATCACTTAGTTGAGGGTCGTACATCGGAGGTCGAGGCCGATATGAAGTCCCGTTACCCTCATCTTTTCCCTTCTACTCCTATTCAAACTTAGGGTAAGTAATTCCTCTTAAAGTTTTGTGTCCTTTGGGAGTCATGTGTATGGTATGAGTTTTTCCATGATTTCTTTATATTGTGCATGTTTATGTGAGGATTCATGTTAAAATATAAATTGAGTCTTCATGATTTATGTGCTCCTCATGTTAAATTGCATTTAGTATGATGATTGCATTTTTTACTTCATGAGGGAAATGATGAACATGCTTAATGATGTGTTGATGAGATGACATGTGGCTCTATATTGTTGTGTTGAGCTTGTATGAGTTGGAGAAGGTAGTTCCTCCCATGTTGATGTTAATTGATGAGTTTCATGCATATTGGATTAGTATATGTAGTTCCTACTTTCTTATATTGCATTGGCCATTTTGTGAAAGGGAGTTGAAGTTTCCTCCTTTGAAACGGTGCATGATATAATTAGTGCATTTTTAGTTTTTTGTACATTTTGATGTTGCATGCATGATGGGCTGTTAGTCTAGAGTTTCTAACGTAGTTTGGTGTCTAGATCATCATTAGGGGACGAATGTTCCAAAGGTGGAGGGGAATAATGTAACACCCCGGAAATCTAATGACCTAGTCTAGAGCCTAACATGTAGTCTAGAGTCCTAACAAGGGTAAATGTCAAGGTAAGAGTCATAAAATGACTTCCCTAGGATAGCAATAGTGTTTTACTCTCTAAACGTCAAAGCATGGCCCCCCAACGACCTCCCAAGGGTCGTTGATGAGGGCCAAGGGGATGCTAAAATACTATCCAAAATCAGTTTCATCCATGAAGGGGGAACCACGAGGCGTGGATTGACTCACGCCCCGTAGATGGGAGTCGGGAGTCAAAACTTAGCTCCCCAAAATCTCCTAGTCTGAGTCCCAAACCACGCTTGCACAGTACGGTTCGTGGACCTTACCACGCCCCATAAATGGGGGCTTGTGGATGAGTCTTGGACTAAGGCCAAGAGACCAGCTTCAGACCCAAGCCACGAGTGACCAGTACGGTCCATGGATCAATCCACACCCTGTATATGGGAGCTCGTCATTTAGGTCTATGATGCTTATTGTGACCAACGACACTAACCTACGTTACGGGTTTCTACGATCGTCGATAATATAGTAACCCAACAAATGGTTGGGGTCGTGTCCTAAGAGAGTGGTTTTGAGAATTAATAGAAAAATAAAACTTAGTTCTAATTAATAGTAGCTAAAGATATTAACGAACAAAAATATTGTAAATTAAAGGGGGTGACACAAACGTGTCAAATATAAATTGTGGTTTTTGTCACAAGTAGTAAGAACAACAAAAATTAACAAGAAAATCAAGTGTGGGGGAAAGTTCTTGGGGTGTGACCGCAATACAAGTTGAGATAAATCGTTGGGCACACGCTTTTGATATGAAATTAACAAGATAATAGTTACTAGGCTAAGTTTTAGATGGAAATAAATCTCTCGAGCTGAGTGTTAGGATATGGGACTAGGGTTCACCCTCTCGGGTTGAACCTCATGTCGACCCACTCCTTAGGCCATCAGTCTAGTAGTTGGTTTCGCGACCTCCCATTCGGGCAAGCCGAAAACACATGGGTGGTTTTGTATTTGCAACTACAAACCCATTAAATTAAACCTCAACCACTAGGTTAAATCACCATTAAAATAAATCTAACCTATTAGCAAGCAAGACCCAACAACAATATCAACACATATCTGCTGAATCACACCCCAAGAATGGGGGGGTTTTAGCCACACATCAAGAAATAACAAAATAAACCTAAAATGATACTATAATCAAATGGGTATAAAAAATTAAACCTTGATTTAAGCAAAGGAAGAAGAATGGAGAAGACCCACTTCCAACCTGGGGAAGATGAAATCCTTCTCTCTTCAAGTCTCCCACAAAACCCTCTCCAAACTTGAGAAACAATATCCCAAAAAGTATTATTCTATTATAGAAAATAAAATAAATGTTCGACTCTCTAAAATTAATAATAAGTTTATTATTTATAGACTTCATAAAATAGTACTGGCGGATCTTTCGGCAAGGTTAGTCGATGTCGCCGAATGACTCGGCGACTCGCCCTACTTCTGTTTCATTATCGTTTTGTTGTTGCCTTCAGCATCATCACGTTCTAGACCATTGGACGGTATAGTACTGCTTCATAGAAATATTTAGCGAAGCGCCGACTGCTTCTTCATCGCCTTTTGATCCTTCTTCTTCAGGGCTTCGCGTACTGGAACAAAGGGCAGAGTGCATCCCTTCGGCGAGTCGCCACATGTGCTTGGCGATGCTCAGGCTTCTGCTTCTTCATTCTTTTCAGCCTCTTTGTTCCTTTTTGCACCTAAGTGTCCCTGCCTTTAATAAAACTTCAAATACCTAAAACTTAAGAGTTTTCATCAGATATTGAGACAAAATAAGCATTCGAGGACACTATTCTTATCAAAATAAAGCCCTAAATGAGTCCAATTTGTGGACTCATCAACACCCCTAACTTAAACTTTTGCTTGTCCTCAAGCAAAATCAAGTTCAACCGTTCAAAAAGGGTGTCTCAAACAGTGCTACACAGGACTCAATTATGAATGCACACAACAATACTTAATTTTCTTATGCAAGGATCAATTGTGTACTCAAAGATTCTGGTTGTGACACACCATTACCACAGATTCTCATACTTGCAATACTTGCTACTTGTTCAAGTTCAAGTTCAACAAAAAGTATCTAAATGCCCTCACATGAAGAATGATTCCATATTCACACACAGAGGTTCATTAATTGAAGATCAGGAATCAGATGCAACGCTCACACTCAAAAAGAGGAACATAATGCATGTTTTCACTATAGGTTTGCCCATATTTTGCAATCGACTTTCGATTTGGCTTACTCAAGATCAAAAAGGTCTTTCTAAGGCTTGTAATGGCGCTGAGTGCAAAGGTATGGTCATTTAGTCTCAGTGACTTCTTCGTCGTGAGATGTGGTATTCTCAAGGCATTCCCTTCTTTTCTTTTATCAATTCTTTTTCTAGTGCTTCTAAGTCATCTTTTTATTCACCTCTATGGATTGCTTGGAAACCCAATTTCTTCTGAACTTTATTCCACAATTTTATTTTCCATCCCTCTGCAACACCATGGGTTAAGTGGGGCGTTTCTTGCACTTCTTGACTTCTCCCTTTCCTTTTTCACCACACCCCCAACTTAGGCTTTTGGCCTAAGTTGGCTATTTGCTACACCACAAATCTAGAGGATTATAGGTAATGGTCAAGTAAGGTCTAGGGTTCATCAATGTTCTTCCAAAGAAAGGTAAGGCTCAAAGGGTGTTCAAAAGAGTTTCACACGCTCACGGGTAGGCCATAAAAGAGGTATAGGTAAAATTTGGCTCACACTCTTTAAAGTTGCCTAAGATTATTTCAGGAGGACACCTTTCTAAATCAATCAGACTAACAGGGCAAATTCTAGGTTTATTCATACATGGTTCAAAGCAAGCTAATCACACAAGGCATTGACACTTAAAGCAAACAAGACTACACACTTTTGCTAGTGTGCAATGGTCATTACAAGAGAATCAATTCGATAAATGGCTAATCACAACGAGATGCAAAAAGCTTACATATTGTCTATGCAACTTCATTTGGAGTCATCGTAGCCGCACATTCATGTTTATTCGACTGAGAACAATAATCAAGTCATCGGTATTGATCGAAACCGAGACTTGAATTTGTACAACAACAACCACTTTCAACACAAGAGGTGGCAAAAATTTTTGAAAAATGAAATTTTTTTGGAATGGTCAAAATTATTTTTCAATTAAACCCAAAAGAGAGTAATAAGCTCAAACAATCGAAAAGCAGTTTTTAAAAACACAATTAAAAACAAACAACCCAAATGTACACCAAAACACAAGTATCTGAAACAAGCAAAACAAGGTGGGCTTGATCCCACCACGAATAAAAACATTTGTCCTCAAATGCAAATAACAAAAAAGAATCATTGCAAATGAGTACAAAATTGCTAAAAATAAATTTGGGGATTGGTAAACCAACCTTAAATGCCGATTAAAATACTTTGAAATGCTAGGCGGCAATGTAATCCACTCCAAGAACTAATTATCGACTACAATACTAAAGACAAGCAATAATCTAGAAAATATTACCTTGATATGAAGTTGAGAAGTTTAAAAGGAGGGAGAGTGGAAAAATTTAAAAATTCTAAGATTTTTGGAACTTTATAACCGTTCAGTTCTTGTCCATTAGGCGATGTCAGTCAACTCGCCGACCCACTCAGCAGTCCGCCAAGTGGTCATTTATCTCGTCCTATCTTCAAAATCTTTAATTTTCTAGGGTGAGATCGGCGGTCTGCATCGAGATCGCCAAGCAGGTTGGTGATGCGCCGAGCTATTTTTCTAGTTCGCCGAGTTTTACAGGCTCTATACAACTCTTGTTATGAGCCTAATGGCAGATCCAGTCGGTATCGCCGACCTGTTTAGCGACTCGCGGAATGGACTTTCTGCTCGCCAACCTGAGATTTTCTACACTTTCCTTGGTTTATCTGCAACATCAACACACCATTATTTATAAAAGTAAAATCCTAAATTTACGACCTTGGGTTGCCTCCCAAGAAGCACCTTATTTAACGTCGTGGCACGACGCAACTCCTCACTCAAGTTCCATTAGTGAGGTTTGCCTCATTTTCATGAGGCCACCCCTCTTTTGGCAATAGGTAGAGGACCTGCATTCACAAACAATAAACAAAGAAAAACAAAACTAAAAGTAAAATTAGTAAAACCTACACTAAAAAGAGCAAAAAGCTCTAGTTAACTACATTTTCACGTGACACCACTCCCCGGCAGTGGTGTCATTTTTATGCTTATCATGACCAACGACACTAACCTACGGTACTAGTGTCTACGATCGTTGATAATATAGTAACCTAACTAAAGGTTGGGGTCGTGTCCCAATTGAGTAGTTTTAAGAATTAATAGATAAATAAAATTTAGTTCTAATTAATCATAGCTAAAGACATTAACAAACAAAAACATTGTAAATTAAAGGGGGTGACACAAAAGTGTCAAATATCAATTGGGGGGTTTTGTCACAAGTAGTAAGAACAACAAAAATTAACAAGAAAATTAAGTATGGGGGAAAGTTCTTGTGGTGTGACTGCAATACAAGTTGAGATAAATCGTTGGGTACATGCTTTTGATAGGAAATTTACAAGATAATAGAGACTAGGCTAAGCTTTAGATGGAAATAAGTTCCCTCTCGGGCAACTTACCACGTTTCAAATGGGTTCCTCTCGGACACTCACTTACCGCATGAAGACCAGCCTAAGCCTTACCCCACTCACTCTCTCGAGCTGAGTGTTAGGATATGGGACTAGGGTTCACCCTCTCGGGCAGAGCCTCATGTCGACCCACTCCTTAGGCCATCAATCTAGTGGTCTTGGTTTCGCGACCTCCCTCTCGGGCAAGCTGTAAACACATGGGTGGTTTTGTATTTGCAACTACAAACCCATTAAATTAAACCACAACCACTAGGTGAGATCACCATTAAAATACATCTAACATATCAACAACCAAGTCCCAACAACAATATCAACACATATTTGCTAAATCACACCTCAAGAATGGGGTTTTTAGCCACATATTAAGAAATAAAAAAATACACCTAAAATGATACTAAAATGAAATGGGTATAAGAAATTAAACCTCGATTTAAGAAAAGGAAGAAGAATGGAGAAGACCCACTTCCAACTTGGGGAAGAGGAAATCCTTCTCTCTTCAAGTCTCCGACAAAACCCTCTCCAAACTTGAGTGAAAATATCCCAAAAAGTACTATTCTATTATGGAAAAAAATTAAATGTTCGACTCTCTAATATTAATAATAATTTTAGTATTTATAGACTTCAGAAAATAGTGCTGGCGGATCTTTCGGCAAGGTTAGTCGATGTCGCCGAATGATTCGACAATTCGCCCTTCTTCTATTTCATTGCCGTTTCGTACTTTCCTTCAACATCTTCACGTTCTGAACCATTGGGCTGTATAGTACTGCTTCGCAGAAATATTTTGCGAAGTGCCAACTTCTCCTTCATCACCTTTTGATCCTTCTTCTTCAAGGCTTCGCATACTGGAACAAAGGGCGGAGTGAGTCCCTTCCGTGAGTCTCCAAATGTGCTTGGCGATGCTCAGGCTTTAGCTTCTTCATTCTTTTCAGCCGTTTTGTTCCTTTTTGCCCCTAAGTGTCCATGTTTTCAATAAAACTTCAAATATCTGAAACTTAAGAGTTTTCATTAGATATTGAGACAAAATAAGCATTCGAGGACACTATTCTTATCAAAATAAAGCCCTAAATGATTCCGATTTGTGGACTCATCAGTCTGCAATGCTGTCAAATATCTATGCTAAGGGTCAACTCTTTTTAATAAATTCTAATTAATTAAGTAAGGGTGGAGGACGGTTATTATAAGTTATTTTAGACCCATATAAATAGTTTTAAGTCATTAAACTTCACCTAACTTCAGATAACTCACAAGACCCAAACTCAAACCTACTTCTCTCTCAAAATCTTCCCTCTAGACTCCATTGAAGAAAAAAGAAGAAGCTCAAGCTAGGGGTTCAAGATCCATCCTTTTCACTCAAATTTTGTGAGGAAATCATCAATCAAGGTATGGGAGACTTGATTCATGGAACACTTTTCTCCATGAATCCCTTCATCACTTTGATTTCAAACTCATCAAACTAGGGTTTTCATTCCAACCATTTGTTTTTCCTAAAAACGATTTGATTATGTTAATTGTACTATATTATGGATGATTTGATGTTTAATGGTGATTTTTATTGTAAAATTCCCCATGAACCCATGTACTCTCCCATGACCCCAATTTCATGAATTGTGATGGGTGTATTGATGCAAGATGATTACTATGAATTGTATCTATGTTAATCTAGTTATTGAATCTTGTTCTATTCATGCCTATTGTAGTATCTTTAGGTGTAATTGTGAGACATGATTCATGACCCTTTAGTGGGGGTAAATTGCTAGGGTTTGTGTATGATAATGAAGATTGTCTATGAACTTATAGTTCACCTATGTAGGGATGATCTTATGGCTATAGTGTATTGGTGATATTGATGCAATACCTTTCTCCCCTACACCCTTACACTTATCTATGCATGAAAGGACTATGATTATGCTATTAATGTTGTGTTGATTGAGAAGGACACTCTCATGAACATGATGTGAAAGACTTACTCACATACTTAGGATTCTAAGGGTGAAAGGTTATTCTCACCTAAAGAATCCATGAGCTACCATGATACCATGATGGTTGAGTGTTAGGCATTGTTCCATGAACATGATTATAAAGTAAAGACTTAACATGATTATTAAAGGGGAATTAGGCTTAGCACCGAGTGAATAGGAACAAGAGATGGAAACCTATTACTTCAGTTAGTCCGAGCTTCTAGTAATAATCTCCCTATCCCATAATTATGTGCCCACATAGGTCTCTTAGCTAGTGGATCCACTTATAAGCTAAACATGTTAGTTCTACCTTAGGCAAGTAGAACACCTCTTTTCGGTGTGGGTTCATGACACCAAATTCCATGTAGCTCACATGGTCTATGTCGGTTAAGGCTAAACTTCCCTACATGATAAGAACAAGATCCATGACATGACATGAACAAGAACATGAACTAAGAACACAAACATGAGTCATGGGCTATGATTACTTGAGGGGTCTTACTTAGTATGAGTGAGGGTATGGGACTTCACTTATACATTGCACAAGTGAGCTTGGAGAGTGATTGTGGTATGTGCTTGACAACATGATGCTTTATGAAGTTAATGTATGCTATGTATGAATATGAACCATGAATATGAATATGAACATGAACCATGAATATGAATTTGAATATGAACATGAGCTATATCTATGTCTTCTTAATAGGCTTTGCTTCGTATGAGTGGGGGTATGGGACTTCACTTGTACATTGTACAAGTAGACCTATGAAGGAGTTTTGGTGTGGTATACTTATGACATGAGTATGTGTAAATCCATGTATGCATGATATGAGTTGGTGTTAGAAATGACTTTTTAGTATGAACTATGAACATGATGTTTTCCTTGTCTATGATTGTTGACTTGGATGAGGTTAAGGTAAGTTATGCATGCCTATGGTAGCCTAAGGTGGCTTATGGTATGGTTTGACTTGGTGATTACTCTAACTATGCATATCGGCTTTTAAACTTGATAAAGGAACTATTTCACCTAAATTCCCTTTTTGCATGATTTAAGGATTTTATGCATGCTTCCATACTTAGTACAATTAATTGTGCTAACCCATTTCCTCTACATTTTCTTATAAGTGTAGGTTCCGGTCGTTGAGGCACTATCTCCTTTCAAGTGAAGCTTGGGTTGATTATTACCTAAGCTTGGTGAGTCCTCAAGTTCAAGGACGGATTATCCATTTCTTAGTTTCTATTGAGTTTCTATTGTATTTCGTATATTGAGACTTTATAGATGTAAAGGGATAAGTCCCAAACTTTTTATTCTAAATATTTAGATGGGGAATGAGACAAGGTCTAGACTCTTATGATTTTCCTTTATGAAAATGAACTTTGACTTCTATTGTAAAAGTTTAAATATTTCTGCATCATTACCGTGTCACTATGTTATGATTATAGTACAGGCTTGTATGAGACCCCTTTGCGGTCAAGTATGCCGTGTTACGTCTAGGGGGTACCCCTGGGGTGTGACACTTAATCACAGTTATAGGGCTCAAGCCCACACCCTACATGCATTATAAAATAGGAAACAATAACAAGAAGTCGAAACACCAACCTTTAAGCTAAATATAGTAATGAAATGAGGGATTTGGGGTTGGATTTACACGAATCCAAGGAAATTTACTCCTAGCACCTTCAAATCCCTCATTTCTTTGGGGTTGGGTTTGCACTTTTAGTATAAACTCACAAGACATTAGTATATTCATCATGTAACTCATTAGAACATAATAGAACCATCATGAAAGTAACTCTAAGTTATATTTGCGCAATGTATGAATGACATCCCATAATACCAGTCATTCTAAGTATCACTTTGAGGCAACCATAACATACTTACCATTCTTCATTCTCATCTTTAATGAATAATCATAGACAAGGAACATTCATATTTAATAAGGCATGACAAGGAAAGAAACTCATAATAACAATTCCAAGTTAGGCATTCATAATTACATTAAGCCTTTCAGTCAAGATTCTCATTAGCATCATTATGAGCACATTCATTTCATTAGAAATTAACACATTAAAGAAACACACCATAGCCCTTTCAAAGCATACTCGTGCAATGCATGAATCACATCCCATACTACCATCCACACTTCATAGAGCCTCTTGAGTAACCATAGCACGCAACTCACATGATGGGAATAAGCCCTAACTGACATAGACCATGTAAGCATACCATAAAATCCGGTGTCATGTCCGACACCGAAAATAGTTAGTCTACTTGCCTAAGGTAGAACCGGTAACATTTTAGCTTAGGTGGATCCACTAGCTAATATCCTATGAGGGCACATAGTTATGTGATATGTAAGGTGTTCATTGAAACCTGGCCTAACATGGGGAGAGCTTCAACCTTACCATATCCACTCGGTGCTAAGCTTAAATTTCCCATAGAGTAGTTCATTATCATTAACATTAGTATACTTGAAAGGGCTACCACCATTAGGTATACCGACCCAAAGTATATTATTACACATGAAAGGGCCACCACCATTAGGTCTACCGATTGAAGGTACATTACTAGGATAGTTCATTGAATCCTCCAGAAAGGGCCACCACCACTAGCTCTACCGATTCAAGGTTCATCATTACATTAGTTCCTAGACTCATCATGAAGGGCTACCACCATTAGGTCTACCGAATAAGGGTACATTATTCATTACATGAAACGGCTACCACCATTAGGTCTACCGATTTAATGTTTATTAAGTCAAGATACATTAGTTACACAAGAAGAGGATGCCCTAAGCCTACCAATTCAAGGTACATCAATCAAGATCACTTTCAATTACACAAGAAGAGGATGCCCTAAGCCTATTAATTCAAGATGTATCATTACATTGAATAAGCCTTTCACAATATATCATCATCATTCATAAGTGTATAACTGAGAATAACCTTTCAATAATAACACAATTGCGTTGTAGCCATGATCACATTACTTTCATTGAAATCACAAAGCATATACATAAGCACCATGATTACACATCAACCTTCATAATTTGCCCTTCAAGGCCATGAATCACTATTCACCAACACACCTAGAATACTACAATTTAGGCATGAATAATGACATAATTCAAGTAACCAAAGTATTACAAGATCAATTACATAACATTCATATTACTACAATTCACCCACATCAAAGTCATAAATTAGGGTTATGGTGAAATCATGGATTCATGAGGGATTTTATCTGAAAAACACAATAAAAAAGCAACTCAATTTCAATATATGATAATTAAACCATTGAAAACGTTTTGAGAAAGAATCCATGACCTAGAATGAAAACCCTTAGTTTTGGAGAATTTCCAACTTTGAAATTGAAGGTTTGAGGACTTCATGTACCTTAATTGAAGATTTCACACTAAATTGAGTGGAAAAGTTGAGTCCTTGATCCCTACACCATGACCTCTTCTTCTTCTTCAATGGAGGTTTTAGAGAAAGAATTATTTGGAGAGGGGGTGGTTACTATTTCGGTTTGGGAATTTATGAATTGTAAATGGGTATTTAATAGTTTAAAAGGTCTTAAATATGTCTAAATAATCCATATAAACCGACCCTTAACTTAACTAACCACCCTAGGAATTTACCATCTTGCCCCTTATTAGGCTGAGCTTAGGCAGTCTACAGGTGTGACTCACGCCCACCTGACCCACAGACCGTGAATGGGTTCAAGCCCCATCCTGCAGGTCCGTGGGTGGTGTATGCAACTCTACATCTTGGAGTCTTGACCTACGACTTGGTTCCACGGGTCATGGATTGACCTACGCTCAGTAGGTCCCATCTGTAGGTCCTAATTTTTGGCAGATTTAGGGCATTTTTAGGTTAGACTTTAGGGTCCTCCTCAAGGACCCTTGGTTGTTCCTTTGGGGAGGGGGTCATACCTTGGCGTTTAACCCCTAAACCCCTCAACCTATGCTTGGGAAATTATTTTACAACATAAAACCCCAGATCAAACTCAACAACTCACTCGTAAGGCTCTAGTTTCACCTACTAGTTATCCGAGTCGTATTACTTAAGCTCGCCGAACTTTCCTGAACAAACACCAAACCTGAAGGCTGATTCGGTGGACCTGATGACGTCCTCTTAATGCAATTAGGCGAATCACCCTTTGGAGTTCTTATCCCTTATCTTGCCAGCGCACATTTCCATCTTTCAAGCTTAGAAGGCGGATAAGAATTAGTCCGTGTAATGCCTTTGGCGGATCACCATTTGGGTTTTGCAATGCCTAGTCTTCCCTTTTTAATCTTCCAACCTCTTCTCAACTTTCACTCACAACCCACGTTATTTGAAAGCAATAAGAACAAAAATAAAGACTTGGGTTGACTTACAAGAAGCACCTTATTTAACGTCGTGACACAATGTATTTCTCAAACTCAACAATCATTTTTGGGGTTCGGGATGGTGTCAGTAGGCAAATGTGCCCTTTTCCTTTGATTTAGTTGAGTTGCAATTTGACCGAGTTGGGTGTTCAGTTGCTTGATAGAAACTAAGTGTGAAGTCACAGTCTAAGATAAAGTTGAGAAGTCATTTTTCAAATCCTTCAACACCTTATCAGATCCTTTAACCTTGTTGTAGATCCTTACACGCATATCTTCCATCCATCTTCGTTTTAGCCCAACTGATTCTTTTGGGTGTGGTCAATCATCGGGACGACATATCTATCTTTTTCCATCTCTGCATCTCTCCAATTTCAACCCGCCAGTCTTTCCAACCCCTATCTCTATTCTTGTTGAAATCTTAGTTCCCACCTTGTTGATAATTGTTATGAGAAGCCCCCATTTTATTTCCCAAGTATTGAACTTCTTCATTGTATAACGCCTCGAATTTGGAATCATCTAGGCACTGCCCACTATTGGTTCCAACTGCATTTACTGACCTGGTTCCACCTCGCATGACATATTCATACAACAAATCAATTTGAGTCATCATTTTGGCTAGGTTTTCATCCCTCTCATGGTCCTTCTGAATTTGTTCTTTGCTAAAACCCACTTGTAGAAGAGACATTTGGTCCTCTCTAGCTTGCCACGCTCGGTTAACCTTAGTCATATCATGTAGCTACAAAGCAACTACATCATACAATTGTCTCATCAGTCCAGCATGGATTAATTGATCAACCAAACCTTTATTGACCGAATCAAGGCTGCAATAAAAGTATAGTAGCATCAAATTGTCCAGAATGCCATCTGTTGGACATTGCAAGAGCAACTTCTTAAAGCTCAACCATATTTCATGTAAAGGGTTACCTCCAATACTTTTGGAATTTTGAATTTAGAGACGAATTTTAACCATTTTCAAGGGTGGAAAGGAGCACCGTTCTAACTCGACGTATCGCCTTTCGTCTGGATTTCGCTGATCCTCTTTAGTAGACACAAGTTCTATGCAATGTCAATTTCGGCGAGATCTTGCTCAGTTGATGATCCGCCCCTTATGTTAGGCGACCAAAAATTTTCAATTTGCACTTATTTTTTGTATTTTCATCCATTCTTTCACACATCAGTCCTTGCCTTCTCCAATTGCCTTCATAGCTGCAAATAATCAATATTTGATTAGAAACGGACAAAGTTAGGCATTGAGGACACTAATTATTGAGATAAATAGACCTTAAATGAGTGAAAATCTACCACTCATCACTCTTAAATTAGTAAACTTTTTGTAAGTTTTTCTAAACCTTCTTGGTTCAAGTTTTTTTGTAGCAACACTATAGCCTATTTGGATTAGCTTTAGATTACTAACTTATAAGTCGAAAAGTCATAAGTTACAAATTCTAAGTTTTTTTGACTTATTTTTTGGTTAAAAACAAATGGTTATAAATACCTTTTTATTTTATTCGAACGCGTCAAAAGTGTTTAAAAACTTTTTAAGCTAAAAAATGACTAAACTAAGCCAGTTCAAATAGGCTCTAAAAAGGCTTAAATATTCTCTTTTCTTCCATACTGAAATACTTTTTAAAAGAAATTTTTAAACAACGATAAACTCATTATTAAGAAATTATAAACAAATAGACATACTAAAATTGAAAAAAATAAATAAAGAAAAATTAAATAGAAATGGCTCGCAATCCAAATTTTTACTTAATAAAGTGTTGGTTTGAACAGTTAAAATATGTAGTTTGTTTTTAATATTTCGTCATTTTATTAATTTTTTTTGGACTTATTTTAGCATAACTGAATATTTTTAAATTATGATCACTTTTATAATGACTTATTAATATGTAATATTTGTTTTATGTGAACTTTTTTATGTCATCACTTATCACATATTTTTGTTATATCTTAAGAAAAATTGTAGATAGTTGTGTCTTACTTATAAAATGTTTAAACCACAAGTTAATTATGTTTGTATGAAAACTTTATATTAAAATTTAAAGAAAACCAAAAAATTTGACGTTGAAAATTTTGACTTTTATTGGTCTGATTTGATTTGGTTTAGTTTAGTTTGGTTGGATTTATAGATATGTATATTCGACACAACTGATTTAATTTGGCGTTTGGAGAACCGGAAACAATTTGGTCCTTGTACACCTCTAGACTAACAACTACATATTTTGTTGAATCCATTTTTCATGTTATATTCTTTGTAATGATATTTCGCTATAGCAATTTAAATGATATAAATATAAATGACATTTCAAAAAAGAGAATTAACTGTATAATTAATTGTGGACATTTGTAATACAATAAGTATGAATTCATTTTTTTTACTCACGCTCTTCCATCTCTAAAACTAATATAAAATCAAAAGTTGACTAGGGAAGGCAATGAGGCGGGGCAGGTTGAGCTTAACCCGCAATTTTTTTAACGTGCCCCTCTCTACCCCGCATTACTACTTATTTCATTTTAACCCGCCCCACATAATTTTTTTAATTTTTTTTTCTAGTTAAGTTTGATACTAAAAAATAAAATTCATAAAACAAATTCGTTTTTCATTAAGTTAAATTCATTTAATAGACAATAACTTAAAATTTTATTTTTAGAGGTTTCACTGTCTTTGATGTATTTTACTTTGGACATGATGTCTGGGCAAGTCCCAATTTCTTCTGTTGTATTAGATGGCTATATTGAGACAAGTGTTTTAGACTTCCGCTTTTCTTTTATAAAACTATTGGACTTGGACTATTGTTTTACTTCTATTGTTCTATTTCTTATGTTATGAGAACTAAGTGGCTTGTATGGGGTCCTTCGGGGTTCTATATGTCATATTACATCTAGGGGGTACTCCTGGGTCGTGACAAAGTTTAACCATGTCTCAAAGACATTTAGTACAAAAAGAGTGATCGGGACATAACCCGCACATCACATACAAAATTGAAATGTAAACGCAATATGAAATAAAGGCTTGGTCCTCGAAGCATGAGTACTCATTTATCACGACCTGAGTCTACACCCTGGGAATGGCCGGCACTCAACAACCATTGTTGGTTCCCAAGTGAACCCTCATCCTGACTGACTACAAGCGAAAGACTCACTTAAGTAAGCAAAAGCTTAAAAGCTAAATATAATTAATCAAACTCAAATACAAAGCTTTAACTCAAATGATTTATTCTAAATATAAATAGAATACTCAACTAGCCAAGAATAGGGAACTCAAGTCTTTAGAATATTTAACGAAATAAATGAACAGACTTTTGAAACTCTATTATCTATCTATGAAGCCTCTAACTGACAATGATGGAAGTCAGGACAAGATCCATGACATCCTAACAACTGATATAACTAAAAGTACAAGTGGAACTCTCCCAAAGCAAGGAGGCTCACCATAGATAACTCGAACTGCATGTGGTCCCAATGAAGCGCCTGTTGATGATCCTAACTACATGTATCTGCATCATGAAATGATGCAGGCCAAATGGCTCAGTACATGGAATATACGAGCATGTAAGGGGAATTCTAAAGCATAAACATAATCTTGAACGGGTTTAATAGAAACATACTTACCTCTTCTCAACTCACTCAACTCAACTCAACTCTAAGAAACATAGTTAAACTCAACTCAGAAAAAATAGGGCTCAACTCAATGGTAAGATATACAACTCATTGAAATAAGGCTCAACTCATCAATAATATATTCAACTCAACAATAAGATATAAAACTCAGTGAAACAAGGTTCAACTCAACAATAAGATATTCAACTCAGTGAAATCAGGTTCAACTCAATTATCATATACTCAACTCTGGGTACTCAACTCCGGATACTCAACTTGGGATCCTGACTATCGGACGCTATATTTGGGGAAATGTAGGCAAGAGTAAGCGTTAGTACAAAACAATGTACCCAGTATGATAGCTATGCATAAAACATTTTAATCATGCAAAAAGGGACATTTTATTTCATGACATGTAATTGACCAAGATAAAACATGATATAAGAGAGTTAGAAACATAAGTCATAAAACTATGGTCAACGCAATATAAAATCATTGAATCCTTTGAACAAGTATGATATACTTGTTGAAGTAACCTTAGTTCATTATTAATGCGGTGGGATTAGCCTTAACCGACATAGAGACCATGTGAGCTACAACATGATCCCCCGGTGTCTCCCACATCAAAAAGGGTTGTCCTACTTTCCAAAGTAAGGACAATAAATCTGAGCTAAAGTGGATCCACTAGCTTATGTCTATCTAGACAATCATCCTATGGGAGAAAATTGGTAAAGGATAAGGATATTGCTTCTAGAAACCCGACCTCTACTCAAAGGTGAGCTTCCATCTCAATATTCTCTCGGTGCTATGCATAAATCCCATGGAATAGTCAATTCTTACTTGTTCTTACTATCCATGGAAAGTCACGTCATCTTGCTAATCCAAGTTAAGTCATCATCCATGGAAAGGTAGCTTTCAATAACCAATCCAAGCTAGGTTCATTAGGATAGCTCTTGATCTTTTATTCAATTGGGTGTGAAAACCTTTGAACAATAGAATCCTTTGTTATGTGAGAAAAACTTTCACATCTATCTCTTATGTGTATATGAGAAAATCCTTTCAATAACACATTGTGATCATCATCATTGCTACTTTACTTTCAAAGCATCCTTAAATCATTTGCATAGATTTCATAAGAAAATGCATAAATCCATAATTTACCTTTCAATGTTCAAAACCCACTTTCAATCATCAACACTTAAAAAACAAGTGTTAGATATGGATTTCATCATAAATTCATGTAAAGATAACAATACATGCTTAATTTCATAAAACCCTTCCGTCACAATCAAAATCTCACATCATATGATTCATAACTTGAAAACATGGGGATTACATAGGTTCATGGGGAAAATCATCATAAAATCATAGTTTCTCTTCAATTCATGCATAAGAGATCATAATTAAATGAAAAGAACCCATGATAAATGAAGAAAACTCTAACTCAATTTGGGGAATTCTAACTTTGAAATAGAGGAATTTGGGAACTCCATGAATGGAAGGAATCTATAGATGAAAACTATCATACCTTGAAGCCAAATGCTAATCTTCAATGGAGGAATTGAGAGTTGACTTGAAACTCTAGGTTTAATTATTCTTCTTCTTAAAGTTTCTAGAGAGATATTTTGGAGAGGAGAATTGATCTTCTTTTGTGATTTTTGAAGAATGACTTGAATGTGCTAATTTGGGGGTTCAAAACACATATATAGGGGTCTTAGGGAAGGGAAAAACACGTAGTATAGGATTTAATTAATTAGGAAAACACCTAATTGCACCTGAAAAATAACTGCCAGTTGTGACCCACGGCTACTGTCGACGGACCATCCTGCATGGCCGTCGATGGTGGTCAGAAAGTTGGAAATTGGGGCCTTGGACCATAGACCCCAACCACGGACCGTGGTCTGACCAACGGTCCATTGGTCAGGCCATGGTTCTGGTCCCTCAGACCACTTTCAAGCATGCCATCCATGAACCACACCTACGGTCCGTGGCCACATCCATGGGACGTGTGTGGCCCTCGTGGTACCATCGGCAATCCATAATGCCCTATTTCAAATATAGGGTGTTGAAATATCTCCCCCTTGGGACTATTCGGCCTCGAATGAGATTTAAGCCAGTACGAAAAGAGTAGAAGAGGAACTAACAACCTAACCTACAAATGCAACTTCATCTAACTGCATATAACCATGGAGGAACTATAGACTCCAAGCTAGGATGTCATCAAAACATCATAAGAGGGCTGAAACTAGGTCTAACAGCCAATCATGCATGCAATGCACATATCCAAGGAGGAAACATGAACTCCAATCTAACATCCAAGGAGGAAACATCAACACCAAGCTAACAACATGCTTTTATCATCATATCAAGTAGTCTATATGCAATTCCTACTCATGTGCACATAAACATGTAGAAATCAATCAAGTTGACTCATTTTCTCTGCACTTGAACTTTTCATAAATCATACATAGTAAGGAAATCATGGAAACACATAAGACACATGACTCCAAAACAAAGAACAAACAATGAGGAACTTATAACCTCAAGCTAGAATAGGAGTAGAAGGAAAGGGATGAGGATATCGGGGCATCATATCAACCTCGGCCTCCAAAGTAGCACCCTCAACTAATTGATTCCTCCATAACACCTTCACAGAAGCGATTTCTTTATTTGTCAACCTCTTGAGTTGTCGGTCTAGAATATCAATCAGAACTTCCTCATAAGACATATTCTACTTTACTCCCAACCCTTCTAAGGAAACATGGATGTCGAATCACCAACACATTCTTCAACATAGAGACATTGAAAACTGGATGCACTGTTGCCATCTAATTTGGCAAAGCTAACTCATAAGCAACCTTACTGACACTCCTCAAAATCTGATATGGGCCAACATATCTAGGACTAAGGTTCCCTTTCTTGCCAAACCTCATTGCACCCTTCATGGGTGAGATTTTCAAGTAAATCCAATCATGAACATCGAACTCAAGATCCTTTTTTCCTCACATCGGCATATGACTTATGCTAACTTTGAGCCATTTTCAACCTTTCTCTAATAAGTTAAACTTTTTCCATTGTCTCATGTAACAATTCTGGACCTATTAGGGCAACTTCATCCACCTCAAACAAACATATAGGAGATCTACTACCATACAAGGCCTCAATGGAGCCATATCAATACTCGAGTGATAACTATTATTATAAGCAAATTCAATCAATGGCAAATGGTCATTTCAATTACCCTTAAAATCAATCACACAAGCACTTAACATATCTTCCAAAGTTTTGATAGTACACTCCGCTTTTCCATCGGTTTGGGAATGAAAGGCCGTACTAAGCTTAACACGAGTACCAAGACCCTTTTGGAATGACTTCCAAAACTCAAAAGTGAATTGGGTACCATGATTGGAAATAATGGACAAAGGTACTCCATGCAACTTTACCATTTCTCTCAAGTACAACTTGGCATAGTCCTCCGCCGAATAGGAAACCTTGACGGGAAGGAAATCAGCCGATTTTGTCATCCGATCTACTATAACTCAAATAGAGTCATGTTGTCACCGGGTGCGAGGCAAACTAGCAATAAAGTCTATATTCAAGTCTTCCCACTTCCAAATAGGAATTCTAATATCTTGGGACAAACCTCCCAATTTTTTATGCTCAACTTTCACTTGTTGGCAATTTGGACACTTAGCCACAAATACCGCAATATCCTTCTTCATCCCATTTCACCAATAGACCTCCCACAAATAATGGTACATCTTCGTGGTTCCCGGGTGAACGGAATACCCCAAACTATGGGCATAAACGACCTAGATATCTAAGTAGACCATCTCCCCAATGGGAGAAAGGCTCAACGGATTTCTTAAGCATCGCTTCTTTTAACTCAACCAAAATTGGATCAAGATCTTGCTTGGCTTTCACATCTGCCACAAAAGATGATTAAGAACCATTGTGAACCGCAATACTACCCTTGGTGGAGTCCACCAACTGAACAGCAAATCGAGCCAATCTATGAACATCTCGAACCAATTGTTTCTTACCACCTTAAATATGGGCAACAGTACCCATAGATATCCGACTAAGAGAATCCGCCACCACATTTGCCTTTCTGGGGTGATAGAGAACACTGATATCATAATCTTTCAATAACTCAAGCCACCTTCTTTGGCAAAAATTTAGATCTTTCTGATTAAACACATATTGCAAACTCTTGTGGTCAGTAAATACATCTACATGAACTACATAAAAATAATACCTCCATATCTTTATAGCAAATACAATCGCCGCCAGTTCAAGGTCATGGGTAGGATAATTCTTCTCATGAATCTTAAATCTCCTTGAGGCATAGACAATAACTTTCCCATTTTGCATAAGTACACATCCTAACCCAATTCTTGAGGCATCACAGCAAACAACAAAGCCATCGGTCCCTTCCGGTAAAGTCAACACATGAGCGAAAGTATGTCTATCCTTCAAATCATAGAAACTCTTGTCACATAATTCGGACCATATGAACTTAGCCTCCTTTTGAGTCAAAACCATCAAAGGAGAGGCAATTGAAGAGAATCCATCAACAAACCTTCTATAGTAACCGGCTAAACCCAAGAAACTTCTAATATTTGAAGGAGTTAGAGGTCTAGGCCAACTCTTGACCGCATCCGTATTCTTAGGATCTACCTCAAAACACATACTTGAAACAACATTACCAACAAAAGCTACAAACCTTAGCAAAAATTCACATTTGCTAAATTTTGCAAAGATTTGTTGGTCCTTAAGAAGTTGCAACACGACCATCAAATGATCAATATGTTCATTCTTACTTCTTGAATTGATCAATATTTCATCAATGAACACAATCACGAACATATCTAGGTATTATCTAAACACCATATTCATCAAATCCATAAACGCCGCCGGAGCATTAGTCAACCTAAACGACATTACCAAAACCACATAATGACCATACGAGTTCGAAAAGCCGTCTTCGGAATATCATCTTCCTTCACTCTCAATTTTTTATAACCCGATTGAATATCAATCTTAGAGAAATAACTCGCTCCTTCAAGTTGGTCAAATAAATCATCTATCCTTGGGAGATGATACTTATTCTTAATAGTCACCTTTTTTAACTGATGATAGTCAATAAACATAAGAAGAGAACCATCTTTCTTTCTAACAAACAAAACTAGAGAACCCCATGGAGAGATACTCGGTAGGATGAAACCCTTATCCAACAAGTGTATCAATTGTTCTTTCAACTCCTTAAGTTCTGCCAGAGCCATACGATTAGGAGGAATAGAAATAGGTTTCATATTTGGGAGAAGGTCAATACCGAAGTTTATTTCTCGCTCGGGAGAAATATTGGGTAAATCATCTGGGAACACTTCAGGAAACTCATTAACAACAAGGACCAACTCAATAGTAGGGGTGTTGGAATCTACATCCCTCACCATAACTAGATGGTAAATGCAACCCTTAGAAATTATATTTCTAGCTTTAAGACAAGAGACAAACTGGCTCTTAGGCATAGAATTCCTCCTTTTCCACTCTAGGACTAACTCATTCGGGAACTGAAACTTGACTACACAGGTTCTAGAATCAATAAAAGCATAACATGAGTGCAACAAATCCATACCAAAGATAACATAAAAATCTAGAACATCAAGCTATACTAAGTCAACTCGAGTAACTCGATGGGACAAGGAAACAAGACACTTTCTATACACCGTCTTAGCCACAATAGAATCACCAACTAGAGTAGAGACCAAAAAAGGTTCTAACAATACATTCGGAAGAATGTCAAACCTCATAGCCATATATGGGGTCACAAAAGACAAGGTAGCACCGGGATCAAGTAAAGCATAAAAATCAAGTTGGAAAACTTTCAATATACTAGTAACCACATCATGAGAACCCTCTCGTTCATCACGAGTCTGAAGTGTATAGAATCAATTTTTTATTAGGAGCATTGGGACCCGAACCATTAGTATGAGCTTGTTTGCCCTCTCTTGCTTTAGTCGCAAGCATTGGGAAATCTCTCATTTTGTGACCAATCTTACCACAACCAAAGCAACCATCCGTGCCAAGTAGGAACTTACCTTGGTGATTTCTTCCACACCTAGTACAAGTAGACATGGGAAATGACGATTCACTACCATTACTCCTTGAGGCTTAGGGTTAGACAACCTATCTTTGTTGAACGTAGGAGTAGCATTAGAGGAACCTTGACCAAAAAACTTTTATCGAAATGTAGGACGACCATGTCCATCGGACCTTGCATGAGAGAAATTACAATCACCGGTCTTAGACCTCTTTACTTCTCTAGACTTTTTCTCAAGTTTCTCCTCCTCAATTAGTTGTGCATGAACCATAGGACGAGAGATGTCCATGTGATTAATGGGTCTGGTGGTATGACACTCTTTAACCATCATTTTCGACACACCCAAAATGAACTTACTCATCCTTGCCCTTGAATCGGCAACCATTGTAGGAGCATATTTAGAAAATTGAGTGAACTTTAGATCATATTCCCTCACACTCATACTTCCTTGTCGAAGGTTAATGAACTCAAGCACCCTCTCTTCCCTTATCTCAAGGGGAAAGAACCTATCAAGAAAAGTGGATTTAAACTTCTCCCAATCAAGAGGACTCACATCTTTTTGTCTCCATTCCTTCCATCAGTTGAATCGAACTTGTGCCATATCTTTAAGTTGATAAGCGTCCAACTCCTTCTTTTCCACCGGCGTCACTCCCATGATCACAAAAACCTTGTAGACCTCATCAATAAACTTTTGAGGATCTTCCTCAACCATAGAATCATGAAACTCCGAAGGATTCATCCAAGTGAAGTCCTTCACTCTAGAAGCCATCGTGCCCACATTTGGGTTTCACAGGAATTGCAACCTCTCTATTGGCTTGGGCCATCATGACTTGAAAACACTTAAAAAGTAGTCGTAAACTCCGCATTAGTCACTTGCTCGGCCAAAGGATCGATCGAAACTTGAGGAGCTTGGGGAGGCGCATCTTGTTCCGCATTCACCCTCACATTTCTTAAAGCATAAGCTCTTCTAGTAGCCATATCTTGTAGAGCGTCAAATAAGGACTGGGAGAGAGACTTTATAGAGTCAAACTCTATCACATGACTTTAGAATAATGAAATAAGTGGAGTTTCCTAATCATTTTGTAGCCTGTCATTCATAAATGTGGCACGCTTCAAGCTTATGAATAAGACTCTGCTAGATGTGGCTTATAAGACATACTAGGTCCATTCTAAGCCTTGTGCTCTGATTACCAAGTTTGTCATGATTCAGGGGTACCCGTAGATGTAACATGACGTATAGAACCCCGAAGGACCCCATACAAGAAACATAGTTCTCATAACATAAGAAATGGAACAATAGAAGTAAAACAATTGTCCAAGTCCAATAGTTTTATAAAAGAAAAGCGGAAGTCTAAAACACTTATCTCAATATAGCCATCTAGTACAATAGAATATAATTGGTACTATACCATACATAATGTCATTAAGAGAAATACATGAAAGAAAGTGAAAGAATAAAACTTCATCCTCGAAGCAGGAGGACTCACCAAAGCTCAGAAATCTCGAAATCAATGACTTGCCACAAAACTGAGAAACTTGACAGTTGAACCCTACATTTGGGGAAATGGAGGCAAGAGTATACGTTAGTATAAAACAATGTAACAAGTATGATAGGTATGCATAAAAAATTTAAATCATTCAAAAAGGGACATTTCATTTCATGACATGCAATTGACCAAGTTAAAACATGATATAAGAGAGTTAGAAAAAATAAGTCATAAAACCATGGTCAATGGAAGCTAACATCATTGAAGTCTTTGAACACATATGAAATACTTCTTGAAGTAACCTTAGTTCATTATTAATGTGGGGGATTAGCCTTAACCGACGTAGAGACCATGTGAGCTATAACATGATCCCTAGTGTCTCCCACACCGAAAAAGGGTTGTCCTACTTACCAAGGTAAGGACCATAAATCTGAGCTTAAGTGGATCCACTATCTAATGTCTATCTATACATTCACCATATGGGGGAATATAGGTAAGGGATAATAAGATTGCTTCTGGAAACCCGACTTCTACTCATGGGAGAGATTCCATCTCAATATCCTCTTGGTGCTAAGCATAAATCCCACCGAATAGTCAATTCTTGTTCTTATTATCCATGGAAAGAGACGTCAACTTTCCAATCCAAGCTAAGTCATCATCCATGGAAAGGTATCTTTTAATAACCAATCCAAGCTGGGTTCAATAGGATAACTATTGATCTTTGATTCAATTCGGTGAGAAAATCTTTCAATCATTCAATCTTAGAATCCATTATTATGTGAGAAAACTTTTCACATCTAGCTCTTATGTATATATGAGAAAATCCTTTCAATAACACGTCGCGATCATCATCATTAATACTTTACTTTCAAAGCATCCTTAAATCATTTGCATAGATTTCATAAGAAAATGCAGAAATCCATAATTTACCTTTCAATGTTAAAAACCCACTTTCAATCACCAAAACTTAGAACAAAAGGGTTAGATAAGGATTCCATCATAAATTCATGTAAAGCTAGCAATACATGCTTAATTTCATAAAACTCTTCCTTCACAATCAAAATCCCACATCATATGATTCATAACTTGAAAACATGGGGATTACATGGGTTCATGGGGAAAATCATCATAAAATCAGAGTATTTCATCAATTCATGCATAAGAGATCATAATTAAATCATTTAAATCAACAATGAAAAGAACACTTGATAATTTAAGAAAACCCTAACTCAATTTGGGGAATTCTAACTTTTAAATAGAGGAATTTGGGAAATTCATGAATGGAAGTAACCAATGGATAAAAACTATCATACCTTAAAGCCAAATTCTGATCTTCAATGGAGGAATTAAGAGTTGACTTGAAACCCTAGGGTGAATTCTTCTTCTTCTTCAAGTTTCTAGAGAGAGATATTTCGTAGAGGAGAATTGATCTTCTTTTGTTATTTTTGAAGAATGACTTGAATGGGATAATTTTGGGGTTGAAAACACTTATATAGGGGTCGTAGTGAAGGGAAAATCGACCTAGTATATGAGTTAATTAATTAGGAAAAGCCCCAACTGCCCTTGAAAGATAATTGCCAGATGTGACCCACTAGCACTGCCGATGGACCGTGGTCCGGATGACTGACCGTCCTGCACGGCCATCAATGGTTGTCAGAAAGTTTGAAATTGGGGCCTTGGAGCACGGAACCCAACAACAAACTATGGTCTGACCAATGGTCCAGTGGTCAAGCCGTGGTTTTGGGCCCTCAGACCACTTTCAGGCAGGCCATCAACAAACCACACCTACGGTCTGTAGTCCTATCCACGGTCCGTGGGTAGCCCTCATGGTACCATCTGGAATTTTTTCCGAAGTCAGCCATAATGCCCTATTTCTAATTCAGAGTGTTATAGAGTTCCACTTCGTTTTATAAAACACTTCTGGTTGGAATTTGTCTTTGAAATTCTTTTATATATCTATTATCATGTTTGATGTATGCTCAGTAGCTTGTGTAGGGCATCTCGGGGTTTTTTACGCTATGATACGCCTAGGGTCTACCTTGAGTCGTGACAAATATGGTATTCAAAGTACATGGTTTAGAGAGATCCTAGGAAGTATCATAAGCCACCTTGAATAGAGTCTTGTTCATAAGTGTGTAGCGCGGGACATTTATGAAGGAGAGGCTATAAGATACTCAGGTAATTGCACTTCGTTCACTACTCTAAAGTTGTGCAATAGATTTTAACTCTATAATGTCTCTCTCCTAATCCTTATCTATTCCTTGATAAGATATGACAACTGGAAGGGCATACACTAGAAGGAACGCGGGAGAAAATGTGGAACAAATGGCTCTTCCTCAAGCTCCTCAAGTTCCAGTCGACCCTTTGACCGAACAAGTGACTAATGTGGAGTTTAGGACTTCTTTTTAAGTGTTGGCTCAAGCCATGATGGCTCAAGCCAATAGGGAGGGTGCAGTCTCCGTGAACCCAAAGGTGGATACGACGACAACTAGATTGAGAGACTTCACTACAATGAATCCTCTAACGTTTCATGGTTCTAAGGTTGAGAAAGATCATCTAGAGTTCATTATTGAAGTGTATAAGTTGTTGATGATCATTGGAGTGATGTTAGTGGAAAAGGCAGAAATGCCTGCTTACCAACTTAAGGGTGTTACTCAAGTTTTGTTGAACCAATGGAAGGAAGGGAGGGCAGTTTATGTAGGTCCTCTCTATTTTGAAAAATTTAAGGTTTCCTTCTTTGATAGGTATAGGTTCTTTCCCCTTGAGATGAGGTAGGCAAAGGTGCTTGGATTCATCAACCTTCGTCAAGGAAACATGGGTGTGAAAGAATATGCTTTGAAGTTCACACAATTGTCTAGGTATGCTCCTACTATGGTTGCCGGGGCAAGAATGAGTATGTTTGTTTCGAGTATGTCCGAGATGGTGGTTAAGAAATGTTGTACCCCTATCCTTATCAATAACATGGACATTTCTCATCTAATGGTTCATGCTCAAACACTTGAAGAGGATAAACTTCAGGAAAAATCTAAGGAGGTGAAGAAGGTAAGGACCGGTGATGGTAATTTCTTTCACTCAAGGTCCGATGGACATGGTCGTTTTAAGTTTTAATAAAGGTTTTTCGGCCAAGGTTCACCCAGTGCTCCTCCTTTGGTCAATAAAGATAAGATGTCTAACCCTAAGCCTCAAGGAGGAAACAATAGTGGATCTTCATTGCCTATTTGTGGAAAGAAGCATGAGGGTAATTGTCTAGCCCGTTCTAATGCATGATTTTGTTGTGGTAAGACGGATCACAAGATATGTGATTGTCCCTAAGTTGTTAAGAATGAAGGAGATAATCGTCAAGGGCTCAACCTAATCCTTCGTACGGTTTTAATGGGATTCAGAAGCAAAATAGATTCTATGCACTTCATACTCGTCATGAGCAAAAGAGTTCTTCCGATTTGGTTACCGGTATGTTGAAAGTCTTATAACTTGATGTTATACTTTACTTGACCCCGTGTGCTACCTTGTGTTTGTGATGCCATATGTGGCTATGAGGTTTGATATTCCTCTGGATGTGTTGTTAGATCCTTTTTCCTGTCTCTACTCCATTTTCTAATTTTATTATGGCTAAGAGGGTCTATAGAAAGTGTCCCATAGAATCACTCATGTTGATCTTATAGAGCTTGATATGCTGGATTTTGATGTTATTCTTGGTATGGACGGACTACATTCATTTTATTCTTCTATCGATTGTAGAACTAGTGTAGTCATGTTTCAGTTTCCATATGAGCCCATCATAGAGTGGAAAAGGTGAAATTCTATGCCTAAGAGTTGGTTTGTTTCTTGTCTTAAAGCTAGAAATATGATATCTAAGGGTTGCATATACCATCTTTTTTGGGTTAGGGACATGGATTCCGAAACATCTACTCTTGAGTTGGTCTCTGTAGTTAATGAGTTTCCGGAAGTGTTACCCGATGATTTACTTAGTATTCCTCCCGAAAGAGAAATAGACTTTGGTATTGACCTTCTCTCAAATACGTAACCTATCTCTATTCCTCCTTACTGAATCGCTCTAGAAGAACGTAAGGAATTAAAGGAACAATTGAAATATTTGTTAGATAAGGGTTTCATTCGACCGAGTAAATCTCCATGGGGTCCTTTAGTATTGTTTGTTAGAAAGAAAGATTGTTCGCTTCGTATGTGTATTGACTACCAACGATTGAACAAGGTCACCATTAAGAATAAATACCCTCTCCAAAGGATAGATTACTTGTTTGATCAACTTCAAAGAGCAAGTTACTTCTCTAAGATTGACATTCGATCGGGTTATCACCAATTAAGGGTAAAGGAGGATGACATTCCAAAGATGACTTTTCAAACTTGGTATGGTCATTATGAGTTTTGGGTGATGTTGTTTGGTTTGACTAATGCTACGGTCGCATTTATGGATTTGATTAATATGGTGCTTAGACAATATCAAGATATGTTTGTGATTGTGTTTATCGATGACATCTTGATCTACTCAAAGAGTCAAGATGAGCATACCGATCTTTTGAGGATTGTGTTGCACGTCCTCAAGGAACAACAACTCTTTGCAAAGTTTAGCAAATGTGAGTTTTGGTCTAGGTTCGTGTGTCACGACCCAAGCCTAGGGCCTAGACGTGACCGGCGAATGGGGAACCCGAAGGAACCCCAAACAAGCTTCATAGCGTATCATTACACATCCTTGGTCGCGGAAGCAATTAAATGACCATGAGCAATAATCATAATCAAAGGGGGGAAAATCAGGACTAAGGGAGCAAGAGAAAAAAAAGAAGAAATGATACATAAATACCATAGATGAGTCAAGCTCAAGCATAATACACAACTTGTCCAACACCACCTCTAAACATGAGTACTTAGCGGGGGCCAAGACAAACTACCGGGCTCACCCTCATAGTCAAAACATAA
>JAJOOF010002269.1:0-38448 GCA_029582545.1 Solanum lignicaule | reverse complement strand
AGACCCAATTCTTTTCACCAATTCCTCCACCAATTGGCCCATATTTTGAGCCCATTCCAGTAACCCATTTCAATTCCAACTCCAACAAAATATACCCATCAGCAAATCCAATACAATTCCAGTAGACCCGTGTATGTGGTTTCTTCTTTCCAGCGAAAAATGCGTACATTCCAAACTCCAGGAAAAATTGAAACCCAACAGAAATCAACTCGAGTCCAACTCCAATCGCGCGTGCGCGTCATCTTCTTCATATTCCCTCGTACAATTCCAGCAGGTGCATAATCGTCCTTCGCAGCCAGGTGTTGAAATCGTGTGTCTTTGGTTCGTCGTTGCCCTTGAATCGGACAGATACCATTCTCATTCCGTTGAGAATAGTACGAATTTCAGTTGTTGGCAACCTTATCCTCAAGGGAGGTTTGAACTTCAAATTTTGAAATTCATCTGATTCCTTACCCAATTTTACCCTCATCTTTCCCCCCAAATCTGCCACTAGCTCCCTCTATATAAACTCTTCTCTTTTTTAGTGTTAGGGGTTGGAGAAAAATAGCGAGAAAGCAAAAGAAAAACTGAGGTTTTACACTTAGGAAATTCGAATACAATTCTCTAGTCTGAAGTTCTTGAAGGGGTCTTTATTCGAAGTCGTTTCGGACATTCTGATTTGTCGTTTGAGTTTGACGTTCTTGGATTTTTTGTGTGGTGGTGAAAGTCAGTCGTCTCCAACTCGTTGTTGTCCTAGTCGATGCCCGGAGAAAGGTAACGCTTCCTCCGTCATAATATTCTCCTCATCTCTTCTCCTACTTTGATGTGATATTTTCCAATGTCATAAAATTCTCGGTATGTGGTTGTTTGTAATTAGACGTTAGTTGGGCAGTGATATTAATATAATACATGTGTTCTTGGCCGATTTCATGGTGTAATCTCACTGTGAACTAAAGTTTTTGCCACCTTGCGGATGTGTTTTTGCTTTTATATTCTTTTGTTCAAATTTGTTATATCATTTGCCTCTCGTTTGCCTGTCTGCTTATCTAGATGTAGTGGAATCTATGTTTTTCTTTCGCTTTCTTTTCGAAAATGAGACAGATCTCAGAACTGATTAATTTGGAGGTTGAATATTGTTTTATCTATTGTACTCATTCGGTTCTCCGTTTTGCAGTTCTATGATTGTCCTGTTGTTTAGTGTGTCATGTTTGAATCAAATTTAAGTCTCCATTCTATTTAGATTTTAGTCGAAGGATGCCTATCATTTGCAATTTTTTGTTGTTTGCTCAACTCCAAGATGGGTGCTTAGTTTCGTATGTTAAGAGATATGTAATGATATAACCCTTTGTATGTGTTCACAATAACTTCATTTCCATCTTAAGATTGCTCACTGATAGCTTCTATTCTACATTTTCTTAGTTTGCTTATTGTATGGTTGGTAGACATTATGCTTGTTGACACCCAATTTTGATCGACCTTTAGCAATTTTCGAAAATGCTATTCGATTAAATACGTATTTTTAAAAAAAATAATGTGTCGAGTTTAAAATTATAATCAGTTTTGTCTAAAAGTTATATTTAGTATGCATGCTTTATAAAAGTTATTGTAAATACTATTAAAATATTTTTAAATTATTAGTAAAATTCAAAACAATTCAAATGTTTTAAAATTTTAAGTAATTTTAAATATAATTTTGTAGTATTTAAATTGGATAGCATTTCTTTTAAATTTCCTCTAAATCATTTAAATTGTAACCTATTTTATTCTAATTCCTTCCAATTTTAGCCTATTCAAATCGAATCTTATTTCAATTATAGCCACCTTTCATTTCAATTCTAGCCAATATATATTTCAATTTTGGCCATTCCAATTCAACTCTCAAGACCCATTTTATTTTAATCTCGTCCGTCCATCCTTAAATTAAATCCTAGCCGCTCATCTAATCCTATTCCAAGGGTCATGACCAATTCCCCTTACTTTCCTATTTTAATAGTCAAAAGAACCTAACCCTAAAACAATATTCATTCTCCTCCTCCAAAAAATCAGCAGCCGCCTCCCCTTTCTCTATTCTCCGACTTTCTCCTCCATCGACAAGAACAACAATGGTGGTTGCCATTTCGCTGCTCCAACTAGCGAGACTCCGACACCACCAGTCCCCTAGCACCTTCTCTTTTTCTCTCTTTTTCCTCTTTTCTTATCCGACGGAAGAGCAACAGCGTAAGAACCAGCAGGCGCTGGCCGCCTTCGCTACTTTTTTTTCGGTGGACAGCAGCTGCGACCAGCAGCAATCCTGACGAGCAACCAGGCGACCAGCAGCGAGCAGCTCCAGCAAACTACAGCTCCAGCCAGCAACTGCGAGCGAGAACAACGAGTCACCAACAGACAGCAACAGCCAGCGAAAGCCAGCTCTCACTCCGGCCCCCTTTTCCCTTTCTCCGGTGAGCAACAGAACCAACAGTAGCTCCAGGCGATAATTCCGGTTAGCAGCTATTGCACCGCTAGACAGGGCATGTTTGGAGGAAAAGCTTTGAGTTTTGATTTGTTAAAAAAGATGGATCTTATCAGATCCATCCAGGTTTTCTCTCTTGTTCGATTTATTATCTAGCTATTTAGCTTTGATTATAGAGTTCTTAATCTTGATTCATATGTCTGCTCTATGTTAAAGCTGATAAATGCTACAAATTTCTTCTTGAGCATGCTTACTAGTTTGTGTTTCTCTAATCATATGAACAATATTGCCATTAGAGTTGTTGAGTTTGATTTAATTTAGCTTGAAAGTGTTGAAATCTTGTTCAAACCTTTCCCTGCTTATGTTACTGATGCTATTCTATTCATTTTGCTCGATTTTAGCTTATAGCATGATAAGTCTAAATTGGTATTAATTCATTGATTGTCGATTTGATTAAGAGAAATTGTCTTTAATCAATTGTGCATATTTTATGTGGTAAATTGATTCCTTGTAGGCCATATATAATACTTGTCTTTTTTCTTACCTGTTTGATAATTATGGTAAAAATAGTTTTGCTTGAATTATGTTTTTTCCTTTAATATGATCATTTTGATTTTGCATGATTGTGGAGTAATTTATACTAAGTTGATTTTTATTTCCAAATTTTTGGCTGTTGGAAAGATAAATTTGGCTTTATTATTTTATTTATTGATGTTAATTGATTGTAATTACCATAATTAAGGTTGAATTGATTATTACTTGTTATATTTAGTAAAATTTCGGTGGAACTAAAGAAAAGAATGTTACTGATTTGGTTTTTCTTTGATATAATTAAAAATATATTTAATTGATCCTAAATTATTCCTTTCCTTAAATTATATGCCCTCTTCTCCACTGTACAAACTCACTTTTTCCACTCATGATATGGACACTTTTAACACGGACACACCCACAATAATGAAAAATACTCTCTGCTTTCTAAAAAATAATTTCCGGTGAATTCTAAAGAGTACTTATCCGTTTTTGTTTTGTTTTGTACGGGTCTATGTGAATTAAGTTCGTCTGCATTGCTGACAACTATAGTCTGCTTAACCGGTTAGTGGTTTCTCCATTAGTGTAATTCCCGCTTAATTATTTCAAGAGTTTTTGTATGTGTGAAACAAGTAAAAAGGGAAGCATACGAGTCAGTCTTATTTCCCTCTTAACATGTGATATTATGCTTATTACTTTCAGTAATTGTAGAAATCTTATATACGTGACTTTGCTTGTAATGTGTTATGTGTTCTACTTTGGTTTAGACCTGATAACCGTATAATGTAAGTATTTTTGTAGCACTGTGCCTTTGTTGTTTAGCAGGTTATAAGTGTCAAGTTTGAAAAGTCGCCATGGGAGGGAAACAATAGAGGAATGAATTTTATTTAATTTATGCTTTGTATATCATTTAATCTCTATTACCGTCTTGTAATAATTTGTAAACTCTGAATCCGTAGATATATATATATATATATATGAATTATTGGGGGATCATCTAAAGGGGGAGGGAATTACGTGCTACTTGTTTATTTATTTTTGTTGTAACTTGTTTCCGTTAGAAACCTTGCTTATAGGATTGTGATTTGTTTAATAGTCCATATTTTTAACAAATATGTTTAGATCTAATAGAATATGCTTTTGTCAGCGCCTGTTGGTTCCTGCGCTGCTGCTCTTCCATCGGAGAAGAAAAGAGGAAGAAGAGAGAAGAAGAGGAGGCGCTGGGGGACTGGTGGTGTCGGAGTCTCGCTAGTTGGAGCAGCAAAATAGCAACCGCCATTGTTGTTGTTGTCGATGGAGGAGAAAGTCGGAGAAGAGAGAAAGGGGAGGCAGCTGCTGATTTTTTGGAGGAGGAAAATGAATAATGTTTTAGGGTTAGGTTCTTTTGACTATTAAAATAGGAAACTAAGGGGAATTGATCATGACCCATGGAATAGGATTAGATGAGCGGCTAGGATTTAATTTAAGGATGGACGGACGAGATTAAAATAAAATGGGTCTTGAGAGTTGAATTGGAATGGCTAATATCGATATAAATATTGGCTAGAATGGAAATGAAAGGTGGCTATAATTGAAATAAGATTGGAATTGCATAAGCTAAAATGGCAAAGAATTAGAATAAAATAGGTTACAATTTAAATGTATTTAGAGGAAATTTAAAAGAAATACTATCCAATTTAAATACTACAAAATTATAATTAAAATTACTTAAATTTTTAAAACATTTGAATTATTTTGAATTTTACTAATAATTTAAAAATATTTTAATAGTATTTGCAATAATTTTTATAAAGCATGCATACTACATATAACTTTTAGACAAAATCGATTATAATTTTAAACTCGACACATTATTTTTAAAAAAAATACATATTTAATCGAATAGCATTTTCGAAAATTGCTAAAGGTCGGTCACAATTGGGTGTCAACAGCTACCCCTTGGTTGCTTGAGAATGAAGGATGAATTGTCGGGCAACCAACGTTGACTTAGTAGCCGATTTTGTCCGACCGACGAGAGATGTCAGTGGGATCAATTGAAACAATATATAGTCAGAGAGGGGTACGACCGAGACGTTGGTATTAAGCCGCCTACATATCTCTGGTTATACGAGAATCAGGTCGTGTGTAGTTCTAGATTCAGGAGCAAACGAAGCTCCTAAAAATTGAAAGAGCGGTATGATATTCGAACGAGAATGATATTGGCTTGAATGGATAAGATTAGAGTAGCGAGAAAGGCATGACAGAGAGATCTCTGGTTTAAGAGCGAAGGATCTGATAAAGAGGAGGTAATATGAGTAGCCAGGGGTAAATGAAAAATGGTGATACGAGTAGCAAAGAGTTTGATAGGGACTTTGTTGTGATGAATGTTAGCACGATAATTGTAGCCGAGAGGGAGATTGATCTCGCCTGCAAAATGTTAGTCTCTGCAAATCTGTAGCTTGTAATATTATTAGAGCAAATATATCAAACAAACGATAAAGGTAAACATGATGCAATTTCCCATATCGGCCATGATGTTTGCCATAAGATTATGAAAATGATGTCTTAGGCTAGATGTCTAGGCCATGATATGCAAAAAATATATATCCTCAGGTCATGAAAATGTTGTCTGCGGGCCATAAAAAATGATGCCTTTAGACTATGACACATTTGGATCATGATAAGCAGAAAGTAAATCCTTAGGCCAAGATATAATGTCTGCAGGCAATGAAATATGATGCATTTAGACCATGACGTCTTCGGAACATAAGAAATGAGTAAAGAAAGCGTATCTATAATTTGGGCATATGTTGATACTTGTAGCTTGATTGGAATTTATTCAGGCACATGCAATTCTCGGGCACATGCAATTCGGGCACAAATGCGATCTTCGGGCACAATGCTAATCGGGCGCATACAGTCTTCGGGCACAATGTGATCTCGGGCACATGCAATGATGTAATTCTCGGGCACATGCAGTCTCAGGCTCAATGCAATCTCGGGCACAACGCAATCTCTGGCACATGCAATGATGTAATTCTTGGGCACATGCAATATCAGGCACATGTAATGATGTAATTCTCGAGCATATGCAATATCTGGCACAATGTAATCTCGGGCTCAATGTAAATCTCGGGTTCAATGCAATCTCGAGCACATGCAATCTCGGGCACATGCAATGATGTAATTTTTGGGCACATGTAATATCGGGCACAATACAATCTCGGGCACATGCAATGATGTAATTCTCGGGCACATGCAATATCGGGCACAATGCAATATCGGGCACAATGCAATCTCGGGCTCAATGCGAATCTCGGGCACAATGCAATCTCGGGCTCAATGCCGTCTTCGGGTACATGCAGTCATCGGGCACAATGCAATCTCGAGCTTAATGTAGTCTCGGGAACAATGCAATTTCAGGCACAATGCAAATCTCGAGCACATGCATAATAGTCGATTGAGGGCATAAAACATCTTGGACCTTCGCCTTGTTGGAAGGGTCGAGTGTCATTTGTTGAAAAAATTTTAGTTTAGAATATTGTAGCTTTGACCCTTCGTCCTATTGTAAGGAGTGGGTGCGGTCGAATGTTGATTTGTCGGGCTTGATATGGAGTACACTGATCCTTTTGTCTGATTGGAAGAATAAGGTACCATTGACTAGCGATTGTCGGGCTCAAAATAACTTGGTCTTTCATCTTGTCGGAAGGATAGTATGCCATTTGACTGGCGATTTGGACTCAGTATGGAGTATTTTGGTCCTTCCCCTTGTTGGAAGGTCAATATGCCATTTCTTAGCGATTTATCAGACTCAGAATAGTGGTACGTTGATCCTTCAAGTGATGTTGAAACTAATTCTGGTATACGTACCTATATTTTTTGCATTCAAAGAAAAATAGTTAAAAGGGAAGGTTGGTCTGTATCCCTGATTCGGCACAGTATACTCCTCTGATGTCTTCTCGTATGTCCTTTGAAGTGTTGTCGAAAATTTTGAGGCCCCCTTCAAAATTTTCTGCCACAGTGTAGAACTTCTGCTGTTCTGTTGTAGATTGTACTCGATTGTTGTGAGTTTTTGAGATCCTCTCAAAAACTTGCCACAATCTTGATTTGTGTGGAAAATATGCTTTTGAAGGAATTTTTGAGTTCCTCTAAAAAATTATGCCCCAGTATCGAGATTTTGCAAGAAGAATGCTCTTTTATGGAATTTTTGAGAACCTCTCAAAAATCTGCCCCAGTTACTGATTTTCGCAAAGAAATGCTTTTGCAGGAATTTTTGAGTTCCCCGCAAAAATTCTGCCCAGTATCATCACTTGCACGAAAATGTCTTTCTGATGGAATTTTTTAGACCCTCTCAAAAATTCTGCCCCAGTTAACAGTCAAAAGAGGAAAATGGAATTTTTATTATGATAAGACCGAACTCCATAAGAGCGCCTACGTATCCCCTCTTAAACAGGAATCAGGTCTGACGTAGTTCCAAATATAAGAGCATAAGACATTAAACAGAGCATTCTTAAGAAATACTGAAATGATAGATTTTGACCAGCTTTATTTCCCATATGCTAACATGGGTACTTTCCTTGTCAGAACTTGACGGAACATGAATGTAGAGAACTTAAACTTAAATGGCATAAGCCTTTATTGGAAAGTACTTCAAATGAACTTCGAAATGTTCACTGTTGGGATTCCGTTGGCGCGAAGTTCTCCAAGCATATGATATTGGTATCAATCAATTGTTGAATCTTGTCTTTCAGATCACGACATTCTTCTATGGTATGTCCTTTCATCCCTGAGTGATAAGCGTAAACCTTAGCGGGTTCAATCCACCTTGCACATGTATTCATCCTTATTTCACTGATAGGAGCAATGTGACCAGCAATCCTCAACTTTTCATAGAATTGATCTATAGGCTCAATCAAAGGAGTGTAAATTTTGATGGGCCTCTTCTCAACATTGAATAGATTTTTGTGAATATATTTTTGAGTTAGGGTTTTGACATTGTGAATAGGATAAGTAGGCCTTTCTTATGGAGGCAATTGATATGAAGGAGTTTGATGTGGTATGAGCGGCACACAATACCAAGGGACTTGGTGTAAAGGTGTCTGATATTGATGAGCTTGTAAGGTAGGACTTGGCAGATGCGGAGTAAGATATGAAGGTCTGGAAGCATAAGCATGATATTGAGGAGGATATGGGTAATTTGGAAAGTGAGTGTTCTTTGGAGGCATTTGAATGGAGCTTGGTTGATTTTGAGAAGTGGGGTAAGTTGGTGGAGGATGAGAAATAGGGTGAGTGAATGGAGGATTATCTTGGAGAGTGTCTTGACTTGTGACAGGCGACTTATCTATGTTTGTCTCCAGAGTGGGATCGACAGAGAGTAACATCTTGGCCCACTCGCGCATATCAGAAACTTCTTCTAATAATTCCTTTATTTTCTTTTCCAAACGTGAGATCAACTTGCTTGGAGGATACTCATTTTCCATGGTTTTACTTGAAACATTCTCATTAGTTGCTTTCCTCTTCCCATTGCGGTTCTCATTTAGAAGAAAAGGAAGAGCGTCCTTTGATCGCGTGTGGTAAACCATGGTCTACAGAACAACCATTGGGGAAGGGTAAAAATAAATGTAAAAGCAAAATAAAACCCAAGTTAGAGCGTTGCATTATTTGCGATAACAAGCACATTGTTTTAAGATAAACGTCCTAAATGCAAGGAGCCTCATTGAGCTGGAGGTAGGCCTAAGACGACATATAAGTGATGCATAATAATTAATTCAAGCCTTATTTGCCAATTGGAGTTTAGATTAGAGGAAAGAAACAGACTTTATTTATTATAAAATTCGAACAATACATCATAATTGAAAAACAAAAACTGAAATAAACTAAGGAAAATGGGGTAACAATGGGAAAGTCATCCTAAAATCTGAAATCTTGAAGATATCGGTTCCAAGAGCTTGGCGCCAATTGACTTCTTGTATAGGGAGTGACTTCATGCTCGATCTTCAACACATTGTGTGCCCATATGTTTTCCCTTTCATGAGTGAGCCCATGGTATCCTTCCCCACTCAATTCTCTGTCTTAGACCTCCTTTAAGATCCATAGGTAATACTCAAGTGTGCATAAGGCTTGTCGTGCACCCATAGGAATGGTCAACACCCGCTCCCATCTTCGAAGTATGTTATGGACTTGTGGTTAACTAATCCAAATTCATACTTAAACTGCTCCATGTCAGATCGGAGTGGTATTACTTGAGTTCACCCAAATTAACGGAGTACTCGAACAGGAGCGTATGGTTGAACACCCTTTAAGCCAATAAGCTCAATGAAGTAGCGGTCATCTCCTCTTACTATTGCATGAGGAGTGGACAACCAATGGAGCTTCCACTAGATGCGGCCACTTTCGAGCTCTATTAAAAATATCTGCCAGTCTACAAATCCTGCAGGGGCGTTGAAAGCTACTATTCTTCTTGGATGATTATCAATCTTGGTGCCATAAACAAGAAAAATGTCTACCACATCAGATCGTAGGTAGAAGTGTTCAATACCCCATAATTATAGCAAAAGGTTGCATCCCTAGAAAAACATTCTACTGTTGACGTATGCGGACAGACTCCTCATAATTTCCGCCAGGATCATGGGCATTATGGTTTACCTAGGTTCACCCTCTTTTTGAGCTAAATCTCGAACCACAAAACCCAATCGTGAGTCGATCTTTCCCCTTATTTTAGGAAAAATAAGGGATCCTAATAGGGAAATGGCAAAGGCATTTAGACGATATGTTTGTCATTTCTCGATGGAGCACTCAAATTCATCGCTATAAGAGTAATAACTATGATCTCGGCAAAAGCGTGAATACATAAAGTCGAAGTGGATCCACCCAAGGTCTAAAGAAGGCAAGGTTGGATTTGATTTCATTCCAAGGTTTTTTAGAAACTCCATTGATGACGGCTTATATGGTACCATCATTTCACACTCGTGGTATGGCAGGTCGATGAAACCACTTCTCTCCTCAATCGTTGGCGCCAAGCCAAAATCCATGAATTTTAAAACCATCCTCACAGGGTCGCAAAATTTTAGCAAGGCCCTAATCAGGTGAGCGTTTGGTATGACAAAGATCAGGTAGGTAAGACCGCCCAACAGCTGACGAATCTCTCTTTCGCAATCCCTCTTAATATCAATCCACCAGCTCCTTAGCTTGTAGTTTAGATCTACGACCATTTGCAGGTTTGGGGAGTTGAAAGCATCCATGACTCTGCAAACAAAACAACAAACGACTTCTAAACTCCATTTTGGCAAAGTTTGGCTTAATTTAATTGACGTGATCACATTGACACATAAATATGCTATTTGTCTAAAGGGTGTTGGGGCCCTTTAGACGATAGGGTGGCTACTAATTATGCGGATTAACACCAAGGGTCAAACCACCTAAGGCTTATGCAACATGTATGACCTAATTAGGATTTCTAAGAGTTGGCTTGACACGGACTTGAAAGGGATTCTATGCGAGAAGGCTCGTGGTTTCCCGGTAGTAAAACTATCTGTTCCGTCCATGCATCTACCGACTCTCTATAATGGGTATTTGAAGAGAATAGGAGTAGTTTGTGAGAGGTGCAAATGCACGACATCACGGTACAAAATATATATAAAAAAAAAGGTCCCAATTGGGGGAAGTATGAGCGAAATGACAATTTTATCGAAGCAGTAACTTTTAGCACTTAGGTGGAAAACAGTAACACATAGGCAGTTTTATGAAAGCGGTAAATAAATAAATAAATAAATAGATAAATACACGCATAAATAAAAGGAAGTAAACATATAAACATATTAGATAATTAAGCAAATAAGGAAAGAGGGTATGGAATTACGCATGCAAGTAAACAAACAAGGGAAAAAGGGAGTGGGCGAAACATGGAAATAAACAAATATGGAAGCAGGAAAAGGGGTGGAACATAGAAATCATACAATAAATAAAGAAACAAATAAACAAGGAAAGCTAATAACAATTTAACATGCTAATAACCAAGCAAACAATGAAATAACCAAGTAAACCCCACATAAGCATGAAACACGTAATGGTTAGAACCTAAAATCCCCAGCAGAGTCGTCATTCTGTCGCGCCCCATTTTTTCTCAAAACGGGTTTTGGTGCACGACCTAACAACTCTTTTGGGCTTTGGAGGTTGAATTGAAGAGTCACCACCTAACGAGTTAAGGCGCGTTAGAGCACCTATCTAACCTAACTAAGTCAAGCTAAGGTTAACGAACCAGAGAATAAGTAAGGGTTCAAATTACCTCGAGGGGAAGGTGTTAGGCATCCCTCGAGGTCCACAAATGTGGATCCCGACCGTGTCTCATGTAATTTATGTGGGGGTTACAAGTAGCAATTATGGTCACTTCATTTATTGGTTATTTAAACATGCTTGCTAAGTGATAACTAATATTAAACAATTAAGATCAACTTATTTATTTATTATTTAATTAAACATGCAAGACTAAGTAATGACATAACATTAAATATATATATTAAACATGAAACAATTTATAGAAGATAAGCGAGAAGACAGAAATTTGCACAATTAGATAGAATAAACAATTTTTATTTTAATTAAACTACCCCAAATAATTATAAATGTAAAACAAGTAAAGGGAGAAAAGGAAAGGAAGACTCTGAAGGACTTTACGGATCAACACTCGACTTTTTTTATTTCGATCGGCTTCTCGTAGGGACAGACAAAACCAAGGTTTGTCATAAAAATCGAGTCGATGTCATCATCTCCGTAGGGTCTAGACTACCCCTACCCCACCACCGCATGCTTTTCATCTCTAAAAGATGTCTATCGTCCCCACTTAAGGTCCAAGAGGCATTGAACTACTATTAGGATGGATTTAGACTAGAATAAAAAATAAAAGTTCTTAATAGTCCCACCTAGACACCAAGTCAAACAAATAGAACATCCATTTAGTATGTAAAGCTCATATTGACCTCTAGATTTTAATTAACATGCTTTCAAACACATATTTGTAAAGAGGTCGCATGCAAAGTGTGTGAGAATACAAGCACACATAAAATTAATTAATTTTAAAAGGGGCAGAAAATTATTATAAGTGCAGAAAGTAATAACTGATTTTAAAAGATTGGCATAACAATGATTAGTGCTGGAAATATTTTAAGCAGTAGCAGATTTTATTTAATTATTGGCACAGATTGGTCAATAACAAGGGAAAAAATATTTAAACAAGGGCAAATTTAATTGGTAATTACTCAACTAGACAGATTAAAATATGCAAAAGATTATTACTATTATTATTATTATTATCTGCTATTTTCAAATTTGCTGACCTGATTAAATTATGCCCAAAATTAATCACTTTCTGCATTTGAACTGACGCTTAAATTGATTCCTGCACTGATAATAATACCATGTGCTACTGTTTTATAATTGTTTTTTCTGTATTTGACCCATTGTCCTGCCACTTTAATAATAATAATAATAATAATAATAATAATAATAATAATAATAATAATAATAATAATAATAATCTTTTGCATATTTTAATCTGTCTAGTTGAGTAATTACCAATTAAATCTGCCCCTGTTTAAATATTTATGCCCTTGTTATTGACCAATTTGTGCCAATAATCAAATAAAATCTGCTACTGCTTAAAATATTTCCAGCACTAATCATTGTTATGCCAATCTTTTAAAATCAGTTATTACTTTCTGCACTTATAATAATTTTCTGCCCCTTTTAAAATTAATTAATTTTATGTTTGCTTGTATGTTCACACACTTTGCATGCGACATCTTCACAAATATATGTTTGAAAGCATGTTAATTAAAATCTAGAGGCCAATATAAGCTTTACATGCTAAATAGATGTTCTATTTGTTTGACTTGGTGTCTAGGTGGGCCTATTAAGAACTTTTATTTTTTATTCTAGTCTAAATCCATCATAATAGTAGTCCAATGCCTCTTGGATCTTAAGCGGGGACGGTAGGCACCTTTTAGAAACGAAAAGCATGCGGTGGTGGGGTAGGGGTAGTCTAGGCCCTACGGAGATGATGACATCGACTCGATTTTTATGACAAACCTTGGTTTTGTCTGTCCCTACGAGAAGCTGACCGAAATAAAGAAAGTCGAGTGCTGATCTGTAAACTCCTTCAGAGTCTTCCTTTCCTTTTCTCCCTTTACTTGTTTTACATTTATAATTATTTGGGGTAGTTTAATAAAAATAAAAATTGTTTATTCTATCTAATTGTGCAATTTCTGTCTTCTCGCTTATCTTCTATAAATTGTTTCATGTTTAATATATATAATTAATGTTATGTCATTACTTAGTCTTGCATGTTTAGTTAAATAATAAATAACTAAGTTGATCTTAATTGTTTAATAATAGTTATCACTTAGCAAGCATGTTTAAATAACCAATAATTGAAGTGACCATAATTGCTACTTGTAACCCCCACATAAATTGCATGAGACACGGTCGGGACCCACATTTGTGGACCTCGAGGGATGCCTAACACCTTCCCCTCGAGGTAATTTGAACCCTTACCCGATCTCTAGTTCATTGACCTTAGCTAGACTTAGTTAGGTTAGTTAGGTGCCCTAACGCGCCTTAACTCGTTAGGTGGCGACTTTTCAATTCAACCTCCAAAGCCCAAAAGAGTTGTTAGGTTGTGCACCAAAACCCGTTTTGAGAAAAAACGGGGCGCGATAATGTTCCTACTGTTTAAGGCATTAATATGAATATTAGTATCATCCTCCTATAGCATGTCGTGATGAATGCGTATATTCGGAAAAGATTGAATTGTTTTATTTGATCTCAAAAATTAGTGTGAACATGACCGTATCTGTCTTTGTTATGCACAAGTTGTGTGTTGACCCATTTATTTTATAAGCAGCCTATCTACGTGCTTACTTTATTTAATCGTGTTAAAAAATTTCAAAGTTTGATTGGTCTCTATTTTTCCCAGCACATCTTTTTTTATTTCTGTTAATTTGGATATATACGTCTCATTTCCTTCCTTTGTATAATCTAGTATATCCTCTCCCTGTTTCTCTTAATTGGTTTATAGATTAAATTTTCTCCCTTTACTTTGTTTGCATGTAAAATCTACCCGAGTTCTACATGAACTCCTATGTTCTCCCTTGCATCTCAAAATAGGCCAAGGAGGCCCAATTCTCTTTTATCGAGTCAATCGGATCAATAAAATCGAAGAATAGGTTCCCTAAAGTTGACGGGTCTTGGAGCGGAAAAAAGAAGCTGGATACGCATGATATACAGCGATATACATAAGCCGTATACGCTGTATATTGCAATGAAAATGGGCTAAAAGAGCCTTCAATTTTCAGCTTTTGTAATTATTGGGCCAAAAGCCCATTTATCTTGATTATTATTGTGTTAGTCTAGGACAGGTACCAAGTGTTGAGTCAAAAGTCCAAAAAGCAGAAATCAGGCCCAAGTGTTGGTCCAGGCAAACAGAAAATCAGACTTAGGCCTAAAACCCTCTTGCTCTTTATTTTACCTCTGTATTTGTTTAATTATTTATTTGCTAGTTAATTTTAAGGTTTCTCCTTAATTCAATCCTCCAAAAGATGAACCAACCGCATCTTTTAAAATCAAACAAATATATTTTATTTACTTGACTTTAAAACATCTGGTACTTAAGTAATATTTCTCTAATATTCCCCTTCCCCTTAAAAATAATTTCAGGTTTTAAACTGTTTAATTCTGCAACTTAGTCAAGTAGGCATATTCCTTTAAATGTTAGCGAAATAGTTAATTATCGGATAACCGCATGTTAGCGGACATTTCGGGTGCTTTCAAACCCTTCTCGAAATGCTAATATGAACCCCCGAACCCCCTTTAATATTTTCATTAGATTTTTGTTTTAATCTTTTGGGAAAAATAGGTTTCTTAGTTTTACTTTAAAAAATTAAGTGGCGACTCTAAACCAGTCTAATTATATTTTTAAATAAAACAGAATGGCGACCTCTGTTGGGGACTTGAATGGGTTCTAACCTTAAAATTAACTTATTTGGCTATTTGTCTAAATTGCTTACTTGTTTCAATTCTTGTAAATTATCAATTGTTGCATTCATGGCATTTTCTATTGTATGTATAGTATATTAAAGAACGGTTTTGCGGAACCGCAGCCGGGTTTTTTTATACTCAACCCTTTTTTGGAATGATCGACAATTTATTGGTTCGTCATGCGTCAAATGGTTGTCGTGAGTTCCAGCCTAAGTTGTCCGCTTGCGTTTTCGGTCTTTCAAAAGTCACTCTTAGTCAACTAGCGTAGAGCAAAACCAAATCCAAAATTTAGCCTATTTTGAACTAAGTTGACCCAACACCCAAGGCGTGTTGGGCCCATTAGAAGTCCACCTTGTGTCTATATGGCCCATTGGTCAAGACAATCATACTTATGTGTTTTAATTTGAAGGATGTATAAGTTTTTTGAAAAAAGCATTGCCCCTTAGGGTAAGGAGTAGATTATAGCTTATTCTAGTTGAAGAAGAAATTTCATAAGCTACTAGTCCATTCAGGAGCGATTGGCACCCAAAGACGACAAGAAGTTCAAGAACGAAGGACCTTCCATGGAGGCATAGTTTAGGATTGTACCCCTGCGCGGGACTAATTATTATGTATCTCATCTCCCCTATTATGTATCCTCATTCAGTTTATTCGTAAAACTTGTATAAATTTGGGTTTTGGGGCCTACCCTTGGCACAAAAGGGTCACATAGCTGTTTAAAACGCGCAATAACTATTTATGTGTTATAACTGCTTGTGTGATTATGTTGCTCTATTTGGAAATGTTATAGCCTACTTTTTTTGGAAATGTTTTAGAAACCCCTAAGCACATATTAAGTCACTATCAAAAGTACGTCCAAATACTCTTTGAGTCTTGAGCTTCCCAAAAAAATTCAAACTTCACTTTCAAATCCTTACTCTCCCATCTCAGAAAATGTCAATTTCTTTTTCAAGTAAAAAAAGGAAGGTCGAACTACGCAGGACCTAAATTCTCCTTCATGAGATACGTAGGCAACCTTCCAAGGCTCAGTCCCATTTTTGAGAAATTTTATCTTTTCCAACTCTTACAAAGAAATTAGAGCTAAGTCTCAATCAAAATAAGAAGTACGATACAATCGACTTTGTCTCAACTCAAGTCGACTTTTCTGATTCATTAATTCCAAAATTAAATAGACAAATTTCTGTATATTTAGTCATCTCCAATATTCGTGGGCTAGTTTATCTTCGAATGAAGCGACTCTTGTGTGCTTACAACTTTGTGTGTGATATCTTGTATTACCTATTACCGACACAAACTAACACATTCGCCTTTTGAGTTATTTTTCTTTTAAGGTACTAAAAACTGATTTCTATTGAGAAATTTGTTGAACATTCAAAGTTCTCAAATATTCCTTTCCCAATCGAATTTTGTTGAAAGGAAAAAGAAAAATGACTCAGAATAGTGAGAATATTGGCCTGACTGAAGTTGCTATAGTCCAGCCCCCTACCGTTGAACAAAAGGGTTAATTGCACAATTGATGCAACAGATTGCTGAGTTGAGGGTTGAGCTCCAAAAAAACCAAGATTTGTCAATTCCGATTGTCGATATCAACAATCCAAGCAATGGAAGGCTTCCACTCCATTTTCCTCCTCTAAATTCAAACTCGGAACATGTCCTAAATAACCCACCCTCCAACCCTGTTCAAAATCCCTCCACCATCGACTTAACTATCCCAAATCATCATCACACCAACGCTTCATACCTAACACCACTTCCTCTTCAAAGCATGAATCCCAACCCTCAAGTTTTCCCTTCGTTTCAAAGCTTAAATGTCAACAATCCTCAAACATCCACTTTCATGTACCAGACCCCTGCAAAAGGCACTCAAAATCCACCAAGCGCTCAATCCTTACCTCCAAAAGTCACTTTTGATATCCCAGTCCAAACCGAACCACACCTTCACTATAATGTCTATTCCGAACTTGACCACTACGAAGAGAAGGATAAGGAGTGGAGGGCCAAAGAGGAAAAGACTAAGTTGATCATGAAGGAAGAGATTGCAAAAGTGATAAAAAAAAAAAACTTGATTACTCTTCAGAAGTTGTGGGGCTGAACTACAAAAATTTATGCATTCATCCAAATTTGGACCTTCCGGAAGGGTTTAAAGTACCAAAGTTCATCACTTTTAATGGAACTGAAAATCCTCTAGCACATCTTAAAACTTATTGTGATCAACTCGTGGGAGTTGGCAAAAATGAAGTATTGTTGATGCGCCTCTTCAGTCGAAGTCTAAATGGAGAAGCTCTAGAGTGGTTTACATCGCAAGAATTAAAACAATGGATGAGTTGGAATGCACTCGCAAAGGATTTCAATGAAAGATTTGGACATAACATAGAAGCTGCCCTTGATCGCTACTATTTGGAGAAAATCAATCAGAAGTCTATAGAAAACTATCGAGAGTACGCTCTTCGTTGGAGAAAAGACGCTGCAAGAGGTCAACCTCCTATGTCTGAACGTGAAATCACTGAAATGTTTATTCGAACTCAAAAGCCTGAGTACTATGAAAGAATGTTGTGCATGATGGGACAAAAATTTGTTGAGATCGTCAAGGTGGGAGAAGCTTTGGAAGATGGTTTCAAGACTGGAAAGGTCACAAACCTTATTACATTGTGAACTAATGACAAAGCTACCTGAATCAGTGATATGAATATGTCAAAAGGAAAAGAAGAAAAGGTATCTATGGCCACGACAACCCACATGCGGTCTACTCCACAAAGGAATTATCGACACCACAATGTCAATCAGAATCGATTCCCTCGTCCAAACATTTTTACACTAATAAGGGAATCTCAAACTCAACTTTATGAAAGGTTGAAAGCAATGGGTATGCTCCATCCTATAGAAGGAAGACCAGCCAATCCTTTGGGAAAATTTTACAGGGCTGACCACAGATGTGCTTATCATTCAGGAGCTGTTGGACACGACACAGAGAATTGTTCAACCCTCAAGCACAAAATTCAAAACATGATCAACAACAATTTAATCAATATTGATTAAGCCTCCCCGAATGATAAGTTATTAGATGCTAAGGGTAAGTGCAAGACATTTCTGAACAGAGTCATTTGAAGATAGTCATCATTAAAGTCTGAAAAGAAGTATGCCCAGTATTGGCCGGATTTTTGCATATGAAGTTATTGTTATCTTTCTTTTGAAAATGCACAATTAATCTTTTCCTCCCATTTTATCACACTTGTAATGAACTACGTCTGACCTGACATCTTAAGAATGAGATACGTAGGCGGCCTGTGTCGGCCTCGATCACTCCTTTATTCAACTTTCAATATGTTCTTTGTACTGGGAACTACGTTTGACCTGATTCCTGCCTCAATGGAATACATAGGCGCCACAACGGCTCGGTCATATTCCCCGTAAGATTTCCATTTCTCTTTATAATGAAAACTGGGACAGAATTTTTGAGAGGATCTCAAAAATTCATTTGAAGATGGACTTCTTCAACAATGAAAGACTGAAGATCAAAATGCAACTAGGTTAATTTTGAGTGGATCTCGAAAAATTAAGATGAAATTTTCTAGAAAATCAAGTTTGCAACTGGGATAGAATTTTTGAGATGGTCTCACAAATTCCACAAAAATGTCATTTGTTAAAAGAGTTATACTCATTATTATTGAAGCAAACTGGGACAGAATTTTGAGGGGGAACCTCAAAATTCTTGAACAACCAACCTTAAAATTAACAAAGCAAGTTACAAGAGTTCTTCCATATTTTAGACTGGGACATAATTTTTGAGGAGGGTCCTCAAAAATTCCATCAAGACTATCACGCAAAGGATGGATGAATGTGTAAGCCAACTGCATGAAGGAGCATGGAGAAGGGACCAACACAATTCAGTCTTTCAAACTAAGAAATTTTCTTTGGATGCAGGAATAACAAATTCACAAAGATGGCAATGTAAAGCTGCCAAGCGTGACAAATTCCTACAAGAAAAATGGCTTTTAACGAAGGGAAATATGGTCGCTAAAACTCTAATTCTGGTCCTTAAAGGTCGTTAGCGACTAGAAATATCTGGTCGCCACCCATCCTTATTGTCTTCTTCGCTAAACGTCAATAGCGACGAGAATTTTCTACTGGTCCCTAAATCTGTTACCGACCGACAATAATCTGGTCCTTATAACTGTTTTGGAGACCCTTTTTCTGGTCGCTAATTAAAGAATACTAGCATGCTTTTTTGGTCCCTATAGACTCTTAGAGGCCAGATTCTACTGGTCCTAAAAATGTATTTTCCTGATATTGTGTTGTATAGACTATAAATTATGGTCCCTCACTAATTCATAATTTTCTTTGTCTAATATATTAAAATTATTATAAAATTTACATTGAGAATAAAATAATATAAATATAACTTGTGTATATATTACAAACAAATATATTTACATCCCAGTTGTCGTACAATCATGACATAAAAGTCATAGCATCATTTGCACAATCCCACACCTACCATTCATATAGAATGTATTGCAATACATTCTCTAAAAGTCTGACCAATGACGATAATCAACTTTGTATAGTCTATACAAGGTCTTCAATACTTAAATCTTCAAACATCAAAACCTGTGAAAAAAAAAACACATACATTACCCATACAGAAATATGAAGATCGGTCAAAATTTGATTAAATATTTTTTTCAAGTATACTTAAATGATAATTATAGATATACAAACGAGACTAACCTTTCTACTTTGAGCATCTACAAAAAGACATTCTGGATTATAACCAAGGACTACAAGTAATTTACCATCGGGGCTAACAAAGGTGTTCTGCAATGAAACAAAAAAAATTAAGTGTATAGAGCCAACAAGCAAACAAAAAAACTATGGAACTTCAAAGTGAAAATTAAAGTCAGTTACTCACAAACTAAGGGAATGATAACGATTGGTGCAAGCAAAGCTTTTCGCATCAAAAATATCGACTTGCTGATCAATAATAGTAGTGATTACCCTCATCGAGCTACTACAAAGAACCATATAAGCACTACTACTCCACAATATCCATATTGAATTCATGAAAAGCTACAAATATAAATTTCAGGGACTTGCATCAGTATACAACAAATATCCACAACATAAATTAAGGCATTCTCTTCATTACTTATTGTTCTACAGAATGTAACTCTAAGTTGTTTAAATATTGCACAAGTTAAAATCATATTACTACGAATTACTCAAGGAAAAGTACACATCTGCTCGAATAAATATTATCATCGTACCTTACAGATAAGCTCCTCCTGAAAATCAGCAACAACCATCAAACTATCTCTAATAGCCATAGTGTTGATATGCACTCAGAAAAGTGTTTGAGACACTGATATCGGGTAATTTTTGCACAAATCGATGAGTTATTTCTTGTCTGTCAAACGTTAGGATAGAGTGCCATCTTAGGATGGTTTTCAACATGCACATAAGAAAGACCACACATACTATCCTTGATAGATTTTTTAGGAGCATTATTGGTGCGATGAAGACATCAAATCTTGTCTTTTACTGCAGACTTGAGTGCAACTCCTAGGAATATAATTTTTGAATTCATTTAAGTGGATAAAACAAGTAAATCGGAACATTAGTGTAATTTATCTAAAGAAAAGGATGTAGATTCAACATGGATACCTATGAAACAAATAAGGTTATCCTACATATCATACAAATTCTGATATGCTAGATTTATTACCATAAACTGATTGCTAAAGTTGAAATTGCAAGTTACTATCACCATTATACATTGGGATTAAGAAAAAAGTGAAAAAAAATGATAAACAAAATCAAGTAACAGAACAAAGTCACTTGCCCAGATAATGGTGTCACAATGTATAAGCATGAAGAATCAAGACTCACATCTTTAGATACTATCAACATATACCTTACTTTCAACTTATTATCCTTGTATATATGCACACATATAACAGATCAAGGCCACATCATTTCAATATATTCGTCTACATCATATGATCATTATTTTAATATATACTAGAGCCAATATGTTTCTTAGTTTAGTTTAGTTTATCTGATTGAATCTGTTCACAAAAGTCATTATTATTTTTGCCCAGTAATAGCCTTTAGCATTCATTTAAACTTGATTTTTTTTTTCCATGTGCTATGGATAATATGCTTGGTGCAATCCAGAACAAATCATTATGAAAGCATACCACTCGTTTACTTACTAAACACATATTTTCCAATTCATTATGTTGAAAAAAGTTATATTACTACAATTCACATGTGCTGCAAATCCATGATAGAAATCTGTTTTAGAGCACAATTTGAATTTAGTGGTACATAAGAACACAATATTTTTTCAGTTCAAACAAAATTTCCTACACTTTAAAAATATGAGCAGGACTGCTACAATTAAATATGCTTAATCCAGTAAAATGTCTCCAAACTATCCCCACTAAAATGAATAAAAACAATCAATTGATAGAGGGAAAAGAATAAACTATCATTGCACCGCACATATACAAAAAATTTAATGGCTTCTTAAATCTCTAAAGAAACAACAGAGCTGTCTTTACGAGTAATTCACCTCTCATGCTAAAATGATAATATGATCAAGGTCATACAAGCAAGTATTTTGTGTTGCATATTACATTAACCCATTGTTTTTTTTTAGACCTTAGCTATTAATATGCCCCTTCAGAAAGTAGCAACTGGAAAAAAAATCCACATGCCTTTATCAAAATGTTGAAAATTTCAGGACCATTGGGCTGGTGTTAAAGACCTCATTCAGTACTCCAAGTCTACAGTTACCCTAAGAGTTATGTATCAGGAATTGACCATAATAGAACCCATGCAGTGATGTTATAAAATGAAAATTTAGGCGTCTTATGCCCTTGTTTAAGTAAGGAATCTTAAGATTCTATAAGAAATCGTCAATTAATAATCAATCGCAATGTGAGAGAAAACCTATATATCAAATGAATGGACCAAACACAAATTAGAACACGCAAAATTAAACAAAAATGAATTATCTTTTGACATTCTTTGCTTATGTTGGTGATTCACATTCAATAAAAAAAACAAAGTTTGAATCACCCACAAACCCAAAAAATGATAAAACTCACACCACATAAATCAATTTCCTAATTCAAAGACTAAAAAAACATACAGGATTATTGCTAAATTAATAAGTCAAAATAGGCAAAATTGAAGGATTTAGAAAAGAAAATAAAAACCCAAAATCGAAACAAACAAAGTTCTGACCTTCACAATGAAATCATGAACATATTTGAAATTGTTGGATTAACTTGACGGCCACATTTCCGCTTACAAAAGACAAGCATGTCGTCGGCTGGACGAAAGGGCTAGCAGTCAATGATTGTCGATATACTGAGCACTACTGAAATAGGAGACCGGTGAACTCACCCATGATGAAATTTGAGTCGGCCGACATTTTGGAAGAGTTGATTTTTAGGGATTTTAGAGGGGAAAGGGTTTTAATTCTTGTGGGGTGAGGTGGGGTAGCAGTGGCTTTAATTCCCACTGAACTAGATTATTCGGGACGAGATTATTATGTGTTTAGCAACCAGATCTAAGCCTTTCGCTAACAAAATAAATAAATGCGGAAATTAGGGACCAGAAAAATATCTCGTCTTTATATATATACAATTTGGGACTAGACTATTACCTCATCGCTAAATGTTAGTCTTTAATAAGTAGTTTCTTGTAGTGATATTAAAGGCGTCATTTACACTCATCGTGGCCTCATCATCATAACATAGCAAACTTTTCATCTCATTTTATCTTCATTTCATTATGTTGCCTCAAGTGATTCATAAACACTTTCTTTCTATTTTGTTGGAAAATTGAAGACAAACACTAATAGATTCTTTCCAAGTTTTAAGAAAACAACGAGTTGGAGGATCTCTAGTGATAAGTCACAATTAGGCTCACCACAACCTAATATTGATAAGCCCAATGACTTAATCTAGCACTTTATCTTTACTTATATTCTTCATTTCATCGTCGATACTAATGTTTGGTGTCAAGTTTTGCAGGTGATAGTATTGGTAAAGTCAGAATCATCTGTGAAATCGACATATGATCAAAAGTGACATTATCTTAGAAGTGTTACAAGGGAAAGTCACCAAGTCCATCACATCAGAAAAGATGTTGCAGATCGCACTATCCTCATGACAGTCGAAGTTATCAAAACGTTACAAGTTTTTTATAACGATTGAAGATGTCAGCAACAAACTCAAATTTTGTTGAGTTTGTCAAGGAAGACGGGAGTGACTTTAATCTTCATGTGAAAGAATTAAGTCATTCACCTCGATAATTTCGTATTTTAAAGAGAGAGTCGTAGTCGTGACATGCATATACGTCGATATAATTTTCTTTTAGTATGATTGTCGCGTAGCAATTTCGGCATACGTGTTTCTTGACAATGTTAGAGTCGAAATTTCAAAATTTGTTGGGTATCCACCCTATAAGTGGATTATGTGTTTTGATTGGCTGATCAAAGATTTTAGTATATAGTTTTGTTGGGCGATCCACCCCATACGTGGTTCGTATATTTGTTTATCCATTTCAGGTTCCTATTTTGAACCATGTTGGAATATTATCGAGTCATCCATCTCGTTACAGTTGGAATATTATCGAGTTATCCACCTCGTTACAGTTGAAATATTATTGAGCCATCCACCTCGTTATAGTTGGAATATTATCGAGCCTTCACCTCGTGAGAGTTGGAATATTATCGAGCATCCACCTCATTACAGTTGGAACATTATCAAGCATCCACCTCGTTACAGTTGGAATATTATCGATCTCTCCACCTTGCTACAGTTGGAATATTATCTAGCCATCTACCTCGTTACAGTTGGAACATTATCGAGCATCCACATCGTTACAGTTAGAATATTATCGAGTCGTCCACCTCATTACAGTTAGAATATTATCGAGTCGTCCACCTCATTACAGTTGGAATATTATCGAGCCATCCACCTCGTTATATTTGGAATATTATCGAGCATCCACCTTGTTACAGTTGAAATATTATCGAGCATCCACCTCATTACAGTTGGAACATTATCAAGCCATATGGCTCCTTGCAGAGATCATCGTAGTTTTCCATGCACAAAGCAAGTAATGACATCTCCAAATCCTTAACAAATCATGAGTTGTAATGTGCATACAATTTTCAAGAAAGCATCATCTGTATTTTTCAAGGGGGATTATCTTCATGCATCGCAAGAAAATCAACATCGGCTGCATCATTTTCATTGCAAGAACAACATCAAGAGAATCACCAACAACGATTTCAAGAGAACTATCAACATATTACATCAGCCTATTTTATTACTTCGACATCAAAAGAAGAGTACATGAAAGATTATATTACAAATATGAAATACGAGCTTTATTTGCTTTACGTCAAACTGGAGGAAGCTGACGTCAAATGTCCAAGGAGAGCAATTAGTGACAACACGGTAAAAGACACTATCTCCTATTTGAATTACATTTTTATGCTAATGAGTTTTATCTCAGTCTTTGTCGAGAGCATCCAAAAGGATGAATTTTCAAAACAAACCACAGGTGCGGATGACATCAAAAAGGATGCAGCACAATGTGAAACTTTTTCTTAGCAGCGAACTGGGACATAGTCCGAAGAGGAGTATCAAACTCTTAGGACGCGAGCAGAGGAGCGACTTCCACCACAATCAAACCACACCCCTATCGAAAGGCATGTGGGTTTTTCTTTAGGGTTATCGATTTCGGTTTCGCATCCGAAAAATTTTAATTTTTCACCAGGAGCAACTTTCCAATCCGAGTGACAATGCACCAAGAGCTTTGGAAATTATGTCCATGTAAGTTCTTACTTGTGGATGTGAAGAGCTCCACATTCATGGCTAAGAGGTTGAAAGCCTCTTTTTCATACTCGATCATCTGTCACTCTTCCAGAACCAAAGGTCATCTAGCATACTAGATTTTCTTTTCAACCGATTGAGTCGAACTACAAGCAGCCTGATTCCTTAAGTTGAGGGATATGTAGGCGGGATTAGTATTGAAAATTCGGTTGTATTCCAGCATTCTCTCTTAAATCTTATTCCTGAGCATTCCGGTTTCTCCATAATCTGATATTGGGATAACTCCTGAATTCTTTCAAAATCATGCGTCAAATCAAGCTTATCGAACTACAAGTGGCCTGAGTTCTCACGTAGCCTGAGATATGTAGGAAACCCAACTTCGGGGTTTGGCCATAATTCTTAAAGTCCATACCAAAATCCCCTTTCTAAAAGATTGAGATGTGGTCGGTCAAAATTGGATTCGTCAATTTCACTTGTGTCGGATTTCTTTCATTAATCCAAGTCAAACGAGGGACAGTTGTTGACACCCAATTTTAGACCTCCACAATATAGATTAATCACTGAGCTTCTTAAATTCCAAACGATTTAAAATAATTTGTGTTTATAAAGTTCAAAATATTTTTTTCAAGTTACTTTTAATTAATTTTATCATTTTTAAGTAATATATATGTTTTATATAATTTTGTATATAATTAGTATATTTTATAAACATTCGAAAATCATCTCAGAAAGATTTTAATTTTAGTAAGTATTTTATTAAATTAGATTAGTTTAAATTATGGTTATAATTTTGAATAATTAGTTTACCATTATGTTAATTATTTTATTTTGTTAAGATTAAGAAGCTGGTTAATTAATTAATATTAATTCGTCTTATTTAAGTTTTAGCCGAATTTGTTAATTTAACTCAATTTGGCTATTTCTTAAACTCCAAAATCTAACCCATTTTTTACCCCCAACTTGACTCAATTTTGAACACAAATTTTCAGTGGCCCACTTCATAACTCTCAGACCCAATTCTTTTCACCAATTCCTCCACCAATTAGCCCATATTTTGAGCCCATTCCAGTAACCCATTTCAATTCCAACTCCAACAAAAGATACCCACCAGCAAATCCAATACAATACCAGCAGACCCTTGTACGTGTTTTCTTCTTTCCAGCGAAGAATGCGTACATTCCAAACTCCAGGAAAAATTGAAACCCAACAGAAATCAACCCGAGTCCAGTTCCAATCGCGTGTGCGCGTCATCTTCCTCATATTCCCTCGTACAATTCCAATAGGTGCATCGTCGTCCTTCGCAGCAAGGTGTCGAAATCGTGTGTCTTTGGTTCGTCGTTGCCCTTGAATCAGACGGATACCATTCCCATTCCATTGAGAATGGTACGAATTCTAGTTGTTGGCAACCTTATCCTCAAGAGAGGTTTAAACTTCAAATTTTGAAATTCATCTGATTCCTCACCCGATTTTACCCTCATCTTCCCCCCCCCCCCAAATCTGCCACTCCCTCTATATAAACTCTTCTTTTTTTTACTGCTAGGGGTTGGAGAAAAATATTGAAGAAAAATAGCGAGAAAGCAAAAGAAAAACTGAGGTTTTACACTTAAGAAATTCGAATACAATTCTCTAGTCTCAAGTTCTTGAAGGGGTTTTCATTCGAAGTCGGTTCGGACATTCTAATTTGTCGTTTGAGTTTGAAGTTCTCGGATTTTTCGTGTGGTGGTGGAAGTCAGTTGTCTCCAACTCGTTATTGTCCTAGTCGCTGCCCGGAGAAAGGTAACGCTTCCTCCGTCATAATATTCTCCTCGTCTCTTCTTCTATTTCGATGTGATATTTTCCAATGTCATAAAATTCTCGTTATGTGGTTATTTGTTATTAGATGTTAGTTGGGTGGTGATAATAATATAATACATGTGTTCTTGGCCGATGTTAGTTTTTGTCGCCTTGCGGATGTGTTTTTGCTTTTATATTCTTTTGTTCGAATTTGTTATATCATTTGTCTCTCGTTTGCCTGTCTATTTATCTAGATGTAGTGGAATCTATGTTTTTCTTTCGTTCTCTTTTTGAAAATGAGACAGATCTTGGAACTGATTAATTTGAAGGTTGAATATTGTTTTATCTATTGTATTCATTCGGTTCTCCGTTTTGCATTTCTATGATTATCCTATTGTTTAGTGTGTCATGTTTGAATCGAATTTAAGTCTTCATTCTATTTAGATTTTAGTCGAAGGATGCCTATCATTTGCAATTTTTTGTTGTTTGCTCAACTCCAAGATGGGTGCTTAGTTTCGTATGTTAAGAGATATGTAATGATATAAGCCTTTGTATGTGTTCACAACAGCTTCATTTCCATCTTAAGATTGCTCGATGATAGATTTTATTCTCCATTTTCTTACTTAGTTTATTGTATGGTTGGTAGACATTATGTTCTTATTGTTTAAGACATTGATATGAATATTAGTATCATCCTCCTTTAGCATGTCGTGATGAATGCGTATATTCGGAAAAGATTGGATTGTTTTATTTGATCTCAAAAATTAGTGTGAACTTGACTATATCTGTCTTTGTTATGCACAAGCTGTGTGTTGACCCATTTATTTTATAAGCAGCCTATCTACGTGCTTACTTTATTTATTCCTATTAAAAAATTTCAAAGTTTGATTGGTATCTATTTTTCCCAGCACATCTTTTTTTATTTCTGTTAATTTGGATATATACGTCTCATTTCCTTCCTTTGTATAATCTAGTATATCTTCTCCCTGTTTCTCTTAATTGGTTTATAAATTAACTTTTCTCCCTTTACTTTGTTTGCATGTGAAATCTGCCCGAGTTCTACATAACTCCTATGTTCTCCCTTGCATCTCGAAATAGGCCAAGGAGGCCCAATTCTCTTTTATCGAGTCAACCGGATCAATAGAATCAAAGAATAGGTTCCCTAAATTTGACGTACAGGTCTTGGAGCGGAAAAAAAAAGGCTGGATACGCATGATATACAACGATATACATAAGCCGTACACGTTGTATATTGCATTGAAAATGGGTTAAAAGAGCCTTAAATTTTTAGCTTTTGTAATTATTGGGCCAAAAGCCCATTTATCTTGATTATTATTGTGTTAGTCTAGGACAGGTACCAAGTGTTGGGCCAAAGGTCCAAAAAGCAAAAATCATGCCCAAGTGCTGGTCCCGGCAAATAGAAAACCAGACTTGGGCCTAAAACCCTCTCTCTCTTTATTTTACCTCTGTATTTGTTTAATTATTTACTTGCTAGTTAATTTTAAGGTTTTTCCTTAATTAAATCCCCCAAAATATGAACCAACCGCATCTTTTAAAATCAAACAAATATATTTTATTTACTTGACTTTAAAACATCTAGTACTTAAGTAATATTTCTCCAATATTCCCCTTCCCCTTAAAAATAATTTCAGGTTTTAAACTGTTTAATTCTGCAACTTAGTCAAGTAGGCATATTCCTTTAAATGTTAGCCAAATAGTTAATTATCGGATAACCGCATGTTAGCGGACATTTCGGGTGATTTCAAACCCTTCTCGAAATGCTAATATGAACCCCCGAATCCCCTTCAATATTTTCATTAGATTTCTGTTTTAATCTTTTGGGAAAATAAGTTTTCTTAGTTTTACATTAAAAAATTAAGTGGCGACTCTAAACCAATCTAATTATATTTTTAAATAAAACAAGAGTTAGTCATTATTGTTGAAGAGGGTGATAGACTGAAGTAGATGAGAAAGAGACTTTATGATTAAGAGTGCACTGATATCATGAAAGAAACAAGAATTTAGAAATCTTCTATGTATTGATTGAATATGCAGAATACAATTTGTTCCTATATTTATACACAACTAAAGAAAAGAATAGAACCTTATATTCTAACTATCACTCCAGCTGTACAATCTTAATTGGCTTTTCTATAACAAACTTTATTCCCTCTCTATGTATATACATTTCAGTTATATGTAAAATCTTTATTTGTTGGGCCATTTATCCGAATTGGGCTTCTGGCTAGCCCAGTGCAGGAGTAGCTCTCTAGCCCAGATAACATAACCCTTTTATCATCTTCAGACCAGATAAAAGGGTTAGTCTTCTTCGATGAAACCAAGGCCAAACATGAAAACCTTGTTTGTTTCTGTTTTCTTCTTTCCTTTGATGGTGTATCTTTTGCGTCAAATATTTCATTCACTCGTACTCCATATGTAATTCCAACATAACCACCAGTTTTCTTCATTCTCAAATCAAGGATTTTTTTGGCAAAATAACTTTGGATCATTTCTTCTTTGGTGAAAACCAAGATTTGTCGGTTGTTACAAATCTGCTAACAGGGAGGATCAATTTTACTCCCTTAATTTTATAAATCTTCTTCTCCTTCTTTTTTTGTTTTTGCCTTTTCCTCTCTCTTCACTAAACTGTTCTTGTTGGAAAGTCCACTCCAAACCAGATCTGGCCAATAAAGACTATATACCAGCAAATTTCAACGACATCAGGAAAGCTCCGGCGACTTCAGCGTCATCCAATAATTTTTGGTGACTTTCAGCAAGCTTCGTCGACTTCCAGAAAGTATTGAATTCATCTGATGAAACGTTGCAGTGCTACCAGTTTCTGTTGAAATCTCATAATTTTCGGCGTGAGTCAGATCTAGACAACCAGATCCATTCTTTCTTCTCCACAGAAGTTCCTCCGATCTCTTCTTCAAATTTCAGGTTCTATCATCCCAAATTAATTTCCTGATTTGCTTCAGGTTGCCTATAGTTTTTAATTTTTAGATTTGTTTCCAGATCTATATGTAGAGTTGGAGTTATATTTTAGATCTAGTTTTTGATATATCTTTCTTGTCTAATTATTGATCTTTTGTGATAAGTATTCAATTGCATATATCTTTCTCTAATCCACTTTTCTCCCGGTCTAACTCTACCCTCTGTTTATCTATAGTGAGTGACATTATTCCACAGTTCTTGTGGCTTCTCTTGTGTTAGTATATTGGGTGTACACATGTTATCGATTTGGTTGCTTTTATTCATCTATTCATTGATAAACACTCCTCTTGATTAAGTGGTTTTAGTAGATTCCTATTTCGTTTATATCTTGTTTAGTTTATGTCACGACATAGACCGTCGTGAGTGTAACCCACATTATCCATCTTGTGGGACAACAAACTACCAACCAAAAATTACCCAGCACACCATTTTCTAAACCAAGTCAACAAATAAATATCAAGAAACAATTTTTAAAACAACTAACGAATTGAGTCCCCATAAATTCAATCGATACTTAAAACATCTGCGAAAATAAAACTACAAGAAACTGAAGGTTGTGGTACCAAAACTCTAAATAAGTCTAGAATGGGGATACAACCCCAAAAGCTTAAAAAACATGACCTAATAGTATAGTGTGTTTGCCCAAAAATGTGGGCAGTAAAATGTAGAAGAACTCATGACAACCAGAAAGAGTAGTTCACCCTTTGATTTGAAGTCAAGCATTCCTTATGTGAGGTCTCGTATCAGCCACGGGAAGATGCCCCATACTCAATAATAATAGAACATGTGCAGTATCAGTACATAAACATTGTGGTTATGTATTGATAGGATTACACGGCAAGTCCAAATCATGAATGTTAATAGACAACTACAACATAGTAAACACAAGGAAACACATATACCATAATCATGAATACATAGACTCTGAGTCACAATATCATCGATCAACCAATACCTTGAACATGTCCCACATGATTACAATTACAAGGACCCACTCTTTTCATGGAACCCAAATACACATACGTTTTCCTCTCAAGGAATCTACACACAAACTATTAGTGTACCATTGTGGTAAACGAGCTAACCAAAGTTAGTATTCATACCAAGTGTGGTACCCAAGCCAACCATTAGTATTAATGTACCGGCTTGGTACATAAGCCAACCATCAATCATGCACAATCACAATCATAATGAACAATAACACTTGAAACCATAAATAACATAAACAAGTTCATTGCATGAGATTATCAAATGTCATTCAACATTCTTTCTTATGTTTTCCCAACATGAATTATACAGGTGATACTATAAAGTTGTACAAATGCATACATATCAAAAATCATACAACCATCACTTACCTCGAATCAATCCCCTTAAAAAGTCTAAGGAACCCGAGCTTTCCCCTTTTGAAGTACCTTGCTTGTTCTTGGTCTAAAATAATAAATAAATCCAATCAATTAATCAAAAATAGCCTAATTATATCTGGATAATAAAAAAAATCCTAGACCTAACCGATTCATGATCATTCCACCCAAATAAGGGTTTTTCCACCATTAACTAGAGTCAAAACCCTTTCTCAAGAGTAATATCCTATATTCTAAGGTTTAAGAATCAATTTATTAGATAGAAGAGTAATGAACTTACATTTACTAATGAATTTTGTGGAAAATGAAGTAGGAACTGCCCTAATTCGTCCCTCTCAACCTTTAGCACAACTATGCACAAAGTAGGAAATTTTAGGACTTTTTCTGTATAAAATCCCGACCCACCCTGCTATAGCAACCCTATCATTGTCGTTAGCCCGCTATAGTGCCAGCAAACTTTCGCTATAACGGTCCGAAGCCCGCTATAACAGATTGCATGAACTTCAGAGGCTTGGAAATCTCTGAAAGTCCAATTTTTCACAAGATAGCTTCTTCCCTTGACATTCCGAACTATCCCCTTCACGCGAAATTTGATTCCCGTAAGATTGGGTTCCTTAATATCTTGGAAACTAGAAAATATGAACAAAGACTAGACATATTACCCCTCATATTCCCGGATGACCCTAGACCTTATAAGTCTCAAATTCCGTCTAAGATTAGAATAGCCTAACATTTTTTAAGCCACTACCCAAAACATTTTTTTGGCTTGATTTATTTCACTATTGGCCTAATCATAACGATTGAGACATGTTTTTACATTCATATTTTCCTAGTAGCTTTGGTGAGTGATGGTAGACTAGGGATATGTCAATGGTTGAGGTCAGGACTGAGAATAAGTAGCAGTAAAGGGTTGCGAGTTCTCCTAAGCGGAAGTATGGTCATGTAACATCGGATCGTTGATTAAAAGTCTATTGAGCTAGTAAAGATTTCCAAGAAGAGGAAGATAAATATAACTTACATCTAGGAGACAAGATTTGTAGGTACCAAAGCATGAGATGTGTAAGGTTTTAAGCTGTGGTACTCAGGACGCTCGAGAGAAAGAAATGGTGTAGGTATTTTAGTAGATGGGGACCTTAGGATGAGAGTGGTATAGGTTAGGAGGATCAATGATAGGATGATGATGATTAAGCTACATGTTGGTGGGATTAATTTGAATGATATTAGTTTAATTCAGCACAAGTGGGCCTAGATGAGGAGGCTAAAAATATCTCTTTGGCGGATTTAGATGAGGTAAGCATACCAAATAGCAAAAAGATTTTCATTGGTGGAGTACAATGATTCCACTATACAAGAATGAGGTTGATATCTAACACTGTAACAATTATAGGGGTATCAAATTGCTAAGCCACACTTTGAAGGTTTGGGAGAGAGTGGTGGAGATGAGGGTGAGAATAGAGGTGTCCATTTTGAGAATCAATTTGGATTCATGTTGGGGATATTGACTATTAAAGTCATTCATCTTGTGCAGAGACTAGTGGAGAAATATAGGGAAAGGAAGAAGTAGCTACATATGGTGTTCATTGAAGGTCTATGACAAAATCATGAAAGATGTCCTTTGGATATGTTCAGAAGCTAAACGTGTCCCAATGGTTTATATAAGGGTGATAAAAGACATGTATGATGGAGCCAAAATTTGGGTTAGAATGGCGGGGGAGACTCGAAGCACTTTCCAGTTTAGATGGGGCTACATCAGGGATCAACTCTTTGCCCTTTCATATTTGCCTTAGTGATGGATGAGTTGACGCGGTCTATTCAGGAGGAGGTTCCATGGTGTAAGTTATTTGCAGACGACATAGAACTAATTGATAGACACGAGAGATAGTTAATGCAGGTTGGAGGTAAGTCCAAACTCTAAAGGGTTCAGGTTGAACAAGACAAAGATGGAATATTTGGAGTGCAAATGCAGAGTTGCATTGGATGAAGCAAATGTAGAAGTAAGGTTTGCCACACAGATTATTCCCAACAAAAAAAGATTTAAATATCTTTGGTCCATAATCCAGAGTAGGGGGACACCATTGATGATGTCCCACATTGCATTGGGGCGACATAGATGAAATGGAGGCTTGTCGCTATAGTCTTATGTGATAATAAGGTACCACATAAACTTAAAATTAAGTTCTTTAAAGTGGTGGTTAGACCGCCCTTGTTGTATGGTGTGGAGCATTGGCCTTTTAAGAAGTCACATGTTCAAAATATGTATGTTGTGGAGATGAGAATGTTGATGGATGTGTGGGAAAAATAGGAGTGATAAGATTAGGAATGTCGTTATCTGGGAGAAGGTGAGAGTGGCTTATGTGGTAGATAAGATGATGGAAACGAGACTCATTTGGTATGAGCATCTGCAGAGGAGGTGCGCTGACATCTCACTAAAGATCTGCGTAAGGCTGGTTGTAGGAGGTACGCATATGGGTAGAGGTAGGCCAAAAAAGTATTGGGAAGAGGTTATTAGACAGGTCTTGCCGCAGTTTCAAACAAGATACTAATTGTCAAAAATAACATATAGAAGAGCACATGCATAACATATTTCAAAATAGATGGTTCTCTAAACTTCCACGAGCCATAGAATCATAAATTATTAGCCTATCGTCACCTTTCATTGATCCAACCCTTGTAAGCAGAATCAAACTTGTGCACTCCAAGAATACCTTCAAATCTGAAGTTCATTGTTGCCAACCTCAACTCATTGAAAACAAAGTTTGAACCTGTAAAGCTGTTATTTCTAGTTCCCTGCCTCTATTAGGAGTGATTGGAGTAGTTTTAACATCACTGGTTGTTGAAGATGATAAAATTGGAGCAAGAGGAACCTTTCTGGTGGTTTCGCTTAACGATTCCATTCATGAGGATTCAGAAACTATGACTAAACGGGGTCAAACTCCATTACACAGAAAGTTTATCTCATGGACTTGTGTGATATTGGACATGCAAAACAGAACTACGTTTAGCATCATGATGTGTCTAAATGATATAACTACAACAACATTTGAAGCAAAGATTTGATGATAAGACCCAATCATTTTCAAATCAGCAAAAGGAATTTGTGTTATAATATTAAATTAAAAAATAAGCTTATAACTAGACAATAGAACGTTAAACGAGTGATACAAGATGCTGGTCACTTAGTGACATGCATAGAAACTTCAGAATTTTGCAGCCACCCTAGAAAAAGTATTGTTTGATTTCTTCTCTTTCATTGGTTATTGTTTCATAAGATAGCCATTTTCTTCTTTATGCCCAATATGAGCTTTATTGTTTTTGATATTTCCGATCAATGTATCAAAATCTAGTATTTTTACTCTCCTCTGATCTATAGATTCCTTACTATAAATGATGTAATCTCCTTTTTCTGAGAAACGTAGAGAAAGAAAATACAAAGTAGCATAATTTGTGTGTATTTTTTCTTGCATTTAAATCTAGATGACTTATTACTTAAACCTTAATATACAAGAAAAAAATACACACAAATTGTGCTACTTTGTGTTTTCTATATTTTGGATTACATTTCTCAGGAAAGCAGATTACACCATTTATAGAAAGGAATCTATAGATAACAGGAGCTAAAATACTGGATTATGATACATTGAATGTGAAATTTTGAAAACAATGAAGTTCATATTAGGAATTAAGAAGCAAATGGGGATATCTTTTGAAGCCATAACCAACAGAAAGATGAAGAAATGCAAACACTGCTTTTTCTATGGGTAGTTGCAGGATTCTAAAGTTTCTATGCACATCGCCAAGTGGCTGATCATATCTTGTATCACTCATTTAACATTTTATCTAGTTATAACCTTATTTTGTCTATTTAATCTTATAACATAAATTCTTTTTTTTGCTGATTTGAAAATGATTGGATCGTATCATCAATTCTTTGCTACAAATATTGTTGTAGTTATATCATTTAGCCACATCATGATGCTAAAAGTATATCAGTTTTGTATGTCCAATCTCACACTTGTCCAAGAGATAAACTTGATTAAAATTGACATTTTCCATAGATTTCAAGAAACCATACCAACTTTAGAGATTTTAACATGATTTACTAGTAGAAAGTGTTTATCAGAAGAATCATCTTTCAAAGTAATAGAGTTTGACCTCGTTACTAATAGTTTCTGAAAGTTGAATGGAATCGTCAAGAAAAACCATCAGAAAGGCTCCTGTTGGTCCAATTTTGTTATCTTCAACATCAAGTGATGTTTAAACTACTCCAATCACTCCTAATAGAGGTAGGGAACTGAAAATAGCAACTTCACGGGTGCAAAACTTTGCTTTTAATAAGTTGAGATTTGCGACAAGGACCTGAAGGTGTTCTTGTAGTGGGCGTGTTTGGTTTTGTTTACAAGAGTTGGATCACTGAGAGTGGAAGTTCGCTAGTGAAAACTGGCATTGGGCTTGTTGTTGAAGTAAAGATTCTCAATACACGTGGACTTCAGGGTTTTAGAATCGTCTTGAGTATTACTTTCTAGTTATTCTCTTCATTTATGGACTTTGAAAGTTTGATACTGTTTTTTTATGCATGTCCATTTACAAGTTATCTTATGTGACAGGTAATAAGTTTATAGCCTTCGCGGTATCTTCATCAATAGTTCCTACCAATAAAAGGCATGTCTTACCGATTCATCTGGTATCTAAATAAATGATTAGTTTCTAAGTTTACTAGATTGAAAATTTATAACATTCAAAATGAATAGACCCAATGTCACATTCAGTAAAGATTTATGATACGTGTATAGGATGTACTCAATGTGTTCAAGTCTGCTCCACCGATGTATTAGAAGTGATACCTTGGGGTAGTTGTAAAGCTAAAGTAACTTTCTTCTCAATCTCCACCATCTGAATTTGGTTAATTTAGTAGGCTATTGCTGTGAAAAATTAAAGTTGATTTTTTGGAGATACAAAAAAATATCTTAGATATTTTGTAGAAATTTCTAGAATTTGGTAGAGTAAATATCAAATACTTAAGAAAAATCTAGATGTTCTAGATAATTAGATACTTATAGTAAAGTATAGAATAATTTAGATTCTTGTTAGATATTTAGAAGATAAGGTCATCTAGATTTTTCTTGTAGATCTATCTAGAGTAATTTCTAGAAGCATCCCTACATTAGTATAAATAGAGGTGCCCATAGTCATTTGAAAACAACCAAAGAAAAACCCAAGAACAACTCAAATAGAAGAGTTTTCTTCCATAAACAAGTTCTCCTTTCTAACTTCCTCTTCCTTAGTTGAATCTTTCGATCTTAGTTAACGATTTTGAGCTAGCAGAAGGTTTTCCGATTTTACTTTTCTTCTGTTATTCTCTACATGGTATCAGAGCCATAGTCGTAGATTGGCTTTTGGGTGTTATTTCAAGATCGGGTTGGTGGTAGATTCAACTAGTTTGTGTAGATGGATTTTAGCGGTAGTGTTAATGGACTGGGGATGGAGTTGTTGAATCTGTCCAATTACAAGGTATAGAAAACATGTATGGAATCATACCTTGTGGGAGAGAATTTGTGGGATGTTGTTAATGGGAATGACACAACTCCTCCTGATGATGGACCAGAACAGTGTGTATAAGAAGTGGAAGCAGATTAATGCGAAGGCGGAGTTCATTCTGAAGAGGACAATCTGCTCTGGTTTATTCGATCATATTATAAAGTGTAAATCAACTCATGAAATATGGAGGACCCTCGATCACTTGTTCAACAAGAAGAATGAAGCTCGGCTGCAGATATTGGAGAATGAATTGGCTAACATCACTCAAGATAATCTTTCTATCTCCGAGTATTTTATAAAGATTAAGAACTTATATTCAGAGATATGTTTATTAAATCTAGAGGAGGCTATTTCTGAAGCACAAATGAGAAGAATAGTCATTCGTGGGTTGAAACCTAAATATATTCCATTTGTGACATCGATTCAAGGATGGGCTCAATAGCCATCCTTGGAGGAATTTGAAAATTTGTTGTCGTCACATGAATTACTAACCAAACAGTTGGCTAGTGTGTTTGTCAAATATGGAGAAGGAGATGCTCTTGTAGCCGACAAGAGAAACTTCAAAGAAAAATCAAGAGATATGTTGCACTCTCGATCCTCGGGTGATTCAAGCTTGCCTCTAAAGAAGGAAGAGTCTTCTAACTATTATGGTAAAAAGTCTCTCAGATGTTATCGTTGTGGTGAAGTAGGACATATAAAAAGATATTTCTGAGCCAAGAAGAGCAATATGGCTCAAAAAATTGCTGAAGAAGAAGAAGAAGATTGGGAAAATTATCTAGTAGTTGAGGCTCGAGCAATAGATACTATGGTTTCCATCAACCTTGAAGAAGACTTGACCGAAGATTCAGAATATAATGCAGTCGATCATGTGGAGAAGCAAAACACTAATGTTATCAGTATGAAACAAGAAACTATTAAAAATGTTCATACTAGTGATATGGTAGCTTCTATCAAAGAAATCAAGGAAATAAATTTTGAACAAGAAGTGCCTGGAGTTATATATGTCGATGGTGACCTTTATGGAGAAAGTATTGAGGAAGATGCATGGGAAGTTAATGTCACACCCCGAGCCTACACCCTGGGTGGGACCGGCACTCGGAGACCATTGCTGGCCCCAAGCGAACCCTTGGCCTGGCTTTCTTAACTCAGCGGAAACCTACTCAGCAGAATAACTCAATGCTATGCAGAGACATAAACAACTTAAATGATACATATCTGGCCAAAAAGGCAACTCGAGTCTCAAATAAAATACTTACATATATACATAGATAAGAGACTCAAAACTAACTGACTGACTGTCTATGAAGCCTCTAAAATACTTAGATGGATGTTGGGACAGACCCCGCAACACCCTAATAAAACAAAACTAAGAGAACAAAATAACTGAGCCCTCCGGAAGCAAGGAGGCTCACACTGACTCTGGAGTGCTCAACTGGATCAACGGCGTGCAGAATGCTGATCCTGGGTACCTGCGTCTGCATCATAAAATGATGCAGGCCAACTGGCATCAGTACGTGGAATGTACGAGTATGCGAGCTGGACCGCTAAAAACAACTTAAGCTTAAAAAGGGATACAAAAGAGAACTTACCTAGGCTCTGCACAACTCAAGAATAACTGAACTTAATATAAAGCAATGAGACACATGCAATATATATAAAGCTTTGAAACTATCAAAACATGACGTAAAAATCATATTTATAATATCATGAAAATACCATGCTTCCTCTCAAAGTCTACTTGTGCAATGCATGAATGAAGTCTCATACCCCCATCCATACTAAGCAGAACTTATCGAGGAACCAAGCTCTTTTTACTGCTGTGGGAGTTTCTCTAACCGATAACCACCACTATGAAACTAAGTGGTGATACAACGTTTTACCTCACGTTGCCCAAGGACCATCCTATACCTTGCCATCGATATAGGACCTTACTTTAACTTTTGCTTAATGGATCCAC
>JAJOOF010002268.1:0-21062 GCA_029582545.1 Solanum lignicaule | reverse complement strand
GGTCCCTCTGGCTCATGATGTACTGAAGACTCCTGTGATCGGTATAGATCTCACATCGAACTCCATACAAGTAGTGCCTCCAAATCTTAAGCGCGAAAACTACCGCCGCCAACTCCAAGTCATGAGTAGGGTAGTTGCGCTCATGGACCTTAAGCTGCCTCGACGCATAAGCAATAACCCGACCTTGCTACATCAATACACAACCCAAACCAACGCCGGATGTGTCACAATAAACCGTGAATCCCTCGCCCTCAACTGGAAGAGTCAATATAGGAGCGGTGGTCAATAACTCCTTGAGCCTTAAAAAGCTCGCCTCACACTCCTCTGATCAATCAAAGGGAACATCAACACGAGTCAACTGGTTCAGAGGTGCTGCCATGGTAGAGAAACCCTCCACAAATCGTCTGTAGTAGCTTGCTAGTCGGACAAAGCTCCGAATCTCAGTAACTGAGGTGGGCCTAGCCCAATCACGAATAGCCTCAATCTTTGCCGGATCTACCATAATGCCTTCCTTGGATACAACGTGCCCCAAGAACGCTACAGAGTCTAACCAAAACTGCCACTTTGAGAACTTGGCATAAAGCCGCTGATCTCTCAAAGTCTGGAGCACAACTCTCAAATGCTGCTCATGATCACCCCTACTCCGCGAGATATCAAAATGTCATCAATGAAGACTATGACGAAGGAATCAAGATAAGGCCTGAACACGCGTGTCATCAAGTCCATAAAGGCAGCATGGACATTAGTCAACCCAAATGACATCACCAAGAACTCATAATGGCCATAACGGGTCCTAAATGCAGTCTTAGGGATGTCCGCTGCCCTAATCCTCAACTGGTGGTAACCGGACTTCAAATCAATCTTAGAGAACACTGAAGCTCCTGTAGCTGGTCAAATAGGTCATTAATCCTAGGTAGAGGATATCGATTCTTCACTGTCACCTTATTCAACTGCCTATAGTCAATGCACATGCGCATCGTACCGTCATTCTTCTTAACAAAAAGAATTGGCGCGCCCCAAGGTGATACACTAGGTCTAATAAATCCCTTACCCAAGAGATCCTGAAGCTGAACACTGAGCTCTGCAGGAGCTATCCGATATGGCGGAATAGAAATAGGCCGAGTACCCGGCTCAAGCTCAATCAGAAAATCAATATCACGCTCCGGGGTTAGGCTCTGGGGTAGGTCGGTAGGAAACACATCTAAGAAGTCACGAATAACAGGAACTAAATCAACCGGAGGGACATCCCTACTCACATCACACACATAGGCCAAATATGATAAGCATCCATTAGCCATTAGCCTCCTATCCCGAATAAAAGAGATAACCCCAACTGATGTGCTACCACGAGATCCCTGCCACACCATAGAAGGAATACCAGGAATGGCTAAGGTAACGGTTTTAGAGAAGCAATCTAAAACAGCGCGATAAGGGGATAGCCAGTCCATGCCCAGAATCACATTGAAATCAACCATGTCAAGCGATATAAGGTCAGCTCGGGTGTCACGCCCCTGGATAGTAACTAAGCAAGATCGAAATACCTGTCGTATTCTCGGTGGCTTCGTTGTATAGTGTTCGAAAGTTGTCGAGTGCACGTAGTTCGAGGTAATTTTGCGATTAACCTGACTGTTGTATCCCTTTTTCGAGCCTTTGTTTTTGGCATTCTTGTTTTGGTCATATCTCTCTCATTTTAGCTCGGGTTTGGGTGATTCGAAGTCCTACGTGTTGGGAATTATCGTAGCTACATCATAAAGTGTTCAAGGAGTGCTGGGCACTTTTTGATTCTCGTTAATTCTGAGTTTAGACTGCTGCTGTTTTCTTTTAAGTTGATTAAAGTGTGGTTTTCTTGCTTGTTGATTTTTGCTGTGTTTTGAGCCTCGAATTGTGTTCCAAAATGGAACACAAGTTCGGGGTACTATTTAGGGTCTCTTGATAGAGTCAAATATGGACAGTTCAGTACGGGTCCCACGATTCCCGTTTTGACTCCAAAATTGACCAGTCTCCGTTTGTTGTGATATTGGTGTCTAAACGACCGTACTAACGTTGTGATCCTATATTTGATAGAGTGACAGGGTTCAAAGGTCGTTCGGGAAGGAAAAGCTCAGATAAAGTGATTTGGAGCGCGCGCGGTCAGCCTTAAGGTAGGCTATGGCTTCCTTTCTATTAGATTGAGCTTAATTGCGTAAAAACATGTCGATTGGAGTGAATTAGGGTTGGGTACCAGTTTCCTACTTTACTTTGATTAGATACCTTATGTTAGGATCGATTGGCCATATTTCGGGTGTAGTATCATGTTAACCGGTTTAATAGAGTTGCATGCTTATGTGCTAAATGCTATTGTATGCTATGTGTTGTATGCCTTGTTCATCCTTAACCGTAAGCATGATGTCTTTACTCTAGGTTAGACTAGCATTGCCTTAGACTTATGACCCGTGTGGGCTGGATAGCCTTGACTTCCTGCCGACGTCGTTCGGATGACTTAGCTCCTTGTAGACTGGAGTAGCAGACTTGAGTCTGATAGTTGAGCCTTAGATTAGGCGTTATAGCTGCTTGCTGCACTTCTGTATCTTCTCCCTCTAATTTTGCGGTTTCAATGCATTCTCGAAGGTTTGGTGCATCACTAAAGGTGTGGGATTGAGATAGTATAGGCTTGGAGCCTTTTCTGTGATTTCTTCGAGTGGGCGGCGTTCCACGGTGGTTGTTTTTGGATTGGATCCTATTGGAGATACCATCACCCTCAGGGTCGTTCTTTCTAGCTGGGCTGGGAGCGTATTGCTGGCTGGGTAGACCTGGTGATATTGCTAATCACCCCCGCGCCTCTCTTTCTAGCTGGGTTGGGAGTGTGCTGCTGGCTAGGTGTCCCCGAGTCGCTCTTTCTAGCTGGGCTGGGAGCTGACTGCATGGTAGGACGACTCGCGATATCTACCTCACTCACGGGTCCCGCTTTCTAGCTGGGCTGGGAGTGGACTGTTTGGTTGGGTGCCTCCTAGGGTCACTCTTTCTAGCTGGGCTGGGAGTGCACTGCTGGCTGGGTGGAGTCCGATGGATTATCTTGGTTACTTTGGGCTGGGATCCCGGTTTCCTTCTTTCTCAGTAGACTTAGCTATTCTGTGTACCTGTCGGGCTTATGGGGGTTCGTTCAGGTTTTACTTAAACTTGCGCACGAGTGTACCTTCTGGGCTTATGGGGGTCCAGTTAGGTGTAGTTTAGTTGTACTTAGTTTGTTTTTGGTATGCTCGTGTGCTTTCTTTTCATATCCGCTTTGACCTCTCTGTGTCTAGATTCCATCCTTTCTTATTGTCTTTACCCTTTTTGCTCAGTCAGCCTGTAATGCCTACTGAGTACCTGTTGTTTTGGTACTCATGCTACGCTCTGCATCTATTTCGTGATGCAGGTCCCAGTGCCAGTTACCAGTGGTGATTAGTTCCAGCCTTCTTTTGCAGTTGTGATTCGGAGACGAGGGCGAGCACTTGGCGTTTTGGGTTTGTTCTGTCTCCTTCTTTTGTTTTAGCTAGTCTTGTTGCCTTGAGACACGCTTTGTTGTGGTCCACTTTTGGGACTTGTACTCTTTATTAGATAGCTCTGTACTAGTGACTTCCAGGTTCTGGGAGGGATTTCTGTATATATTTATTTTGGTTTGCTTCCGCCTTGTTGTCCTTGTTTAGTTTATTGTTTTCGCTAGTTTCTACCCTTACACTCATTGCTTGATGTTTTGGGTTACGGGTTGGCTTACTTACTGGTAGGGTATAGTAGGTGTCATCATGATTCGAGAAATCGAGTCGTGACACTCGGGCACTTCTGTTCCAAATGAAAGTTCCTAAACAGTTTTGGACAGATGTGATTACAACTTGTCTTGTGTTCAATCGCATGCCATCTAGTGTGCTTGTTGGTTGTTGGTAATGTTCTTTTTCCAAACACATCACTGTTTCCATATGAACCTAAGGTGTTTGGAAGAACATGTTATGTTCGACCATCTGTTATAAAGTTGGATTGCGAAGCAGTAAAGTGTGTTTTTCTAGGCTATTCTCATCTCTAGAGAGGTTATCGATGTTGTTTTACTGAACTTGGAAGATACTTGGTATCCAGTAGAGTGGTGTTTTCAGAGACTACACCATTCTTCTATGCACCTCCTAGTCAGGGGAGGGAGAGGAATGGCTAGTCTATTAGGTTACCCGTGCTTAGACAGCACCATCAAATGATATTGTTCATCCATCTTCTGGTCCTTCTATTGAGCACCAATCGTGTAATGTGCCTTCATTAACTGCTCCAACTGTGATAGCCAGGTCGCAAATTACTCAAGGAGGCTAGAGAATAGTGATACATGTCCTGCACCAAATCCTTCGTCATCGGATCCAGAGTGGTGGTTAGAATATTAAGGTTACAGGAGACACGGTTGCAGTTCAAGATACCATAGGAGTAATTTGGTTGCTGTTAGAAAGAATTTGTGCTTCTTTCCTCTGTCCTCTTCAATGGAATCCTGAGGTTTCCATATGTTCATTGCAATATGATTTTTCTTTTTCTTTGTAAGACCCTTGTTTCTTGTGCTATCTCCAAAACACAATATAATGATTAACAGCTAAATTATTTGCAATTTATGTTGTCTATAGCCACAATGGGCTTTAACTGTCTATGTGCCTTTTTGAACTAATGTTGCTGTTTTGTTTGGAAATAAGATGGGTACTACTCTTTGATTGTAGAGTTTACTCAGACTTAAAGAGCCTTCTGTCTTACTGCGTTGCCAGAAAGATGATGTAAACCTGGTAGAAGATGTACTGGATGCAGTAAAGGAGGAGTATGTGGAGAAGGCAACGGTCCACACACCTGAGATCATAATTGACCACATCCATCTTCCACCAGCCCCATCTCATCATAATGCGCATGGTCCTTCTTGGTAAGTGGCTTCATATATGTCTGCAATGCTAAGTAGCTCCTCTTTGTAATTCATCTATCTCTATCCCGACAGTTCTGGAGGAGTGGTACTGGCTTCTCGAGATGGGAAAATTGTGTGTGAGAACACTCTTGATGCCAGATTGGAAGTTGTGTTTCATAAAAAGCAAGCCGAGGTACTTGCTTTTGTGCTTAGCTCCATACTTCTCATGATTTATGTTCTTCTCTTCCCAATTTTCTTGTTTTCCTTGCACCAATGTTGATACAATTGTGGTCTTTTTGCCGAGTTACACTGTCTATTTCAAATGTCATGCGTCTCTTGTCATTTTACAAATGTCATGTGGATGAATTAAGCGTCTTACATGTTCATTACCTACTAAAAAAATCATCTTTACAGGCCTTTTTTTGGGTGGGGGGAAATAGGCATGGTTGATACTTACAGGCTATAGCTGCTGTTTTTGCTGTCCTCCATAAAATTATTTTACCTGTCAAGTCAATGGCTCTTTTGTACTTCATACCTTGTGGCTTAAGCATCTCCAATAAGTTCCTTTGCTATTGTTTTTGTTACTGCACTTTGACATTTTGAGTTGTGGGGATGTCTGTTGCTTTCTAGTCTTAGTTGAGACTAAGTTGCGGAAACTTCAATATTCATTTCCCTTTGGGGTAATATAATTCTGAAGCAGCAAGCACATATTAAGACGAGGTTAGTGATAGATGAAAGTGAAGATGGACTTAAAATGACTGGACATACCAGTCACCAGTAATATGAGTCCAGAAACGAGAAAATGACCAAAATGGTCTTTAATGTGTGGGTAATGCTTTATTTAGGTCCATAATATATTTCAGTTGATTGAAATGGTCGTTAATGTATAAGAAAGGTGCTCATTTTGGTCCTTAATATATTTCAGTTGATTGAAATGGTCCTTAATGTATAACAAAATGTGTTCATTTTGGTCCTTTACGTTAAATCTAACAGATTTATAAAAAAAAGTGTTAAATTTAACTATGAACCCTTCGTGGCCAACAATATTTACTATTGTTGTCTTCTTTATTAGCTCCAAAGAAAGAACTCCACAAAATCTAATACCATTTTCTTTATTTTCCCCAACAAAATTTTCTATTTTCTCTTTCCTAAAATCTTACTCCACTGGCCTAATACCGATTTCTATTTTAAGCCAGAGAAAATAGTAAATTTTGTTACAGAAAGTAGAGATATTGGTGTTAGATTTCATGTTGTTTTTTTTTGGAGCTAACAAAACAAACAACAATGGTAGATCTTGTCAGCCACGTGGGATCCACAGTTAAATTTAACACTTCTATTTCAATAAATATGTTAAGTTTAGGATAAATGAACACATTTATCGTATGTTAAGGTCCATTTCAATCAAGTGAAATACATTAAGTACCAAAATAAAGCAGGACCATTTCGGTCATTTTCACTCCAGAAACAGTCATTGTAGAATCGTAGTAGAGGTGGAAGCGAACAAGAGCAAACTTTCTGCTGTTGCTTCCTCTGTCGTTGTGATTGAGTACATCAAACAAGTCCCGCTGCTTCCAACAATTTTGCAGATTTTATAATTGCTTTTCGATGGTTCCCAATAACTCTCTTTGCTTAATTTCTCTCCTAAATCTTGCAGATCCGCAAGTGTCTATTTAGTGGGATTGCTGTCTGAGGGGCTGGAAGTTAATCTATATTTATCATCTGTCTCAGATTCTGAGATTGGCTATCAGCTGATAAATTATATAATCATCAAAGGCTTGCTTGTATACAATTTCTTTTCTAAAAGACATACTGCCCAGTTTTTCTGATACTAAATTCCCTGGGGATTAGCAACCTCGTGTTAAGTAATCCTTTGTCCTCTAGCATTAAGCTTTAATACTTTTTTTTCCCATTATAATGTTCTGCAATAAGTGAATGTTGGATGATCTGAGTTTTTTTGTTTGAGACATGAATAAAATGATATGAGTGGCCGCTCTCTATACTTCACTGCTGTTTACTATAAGATTTAACAATTGATATTCGTATTATGATATCATGAGAGGGGGTTCTTACCTTCCACTTCCAAGGTAGGGGTAATGTCTGTATTTATGTGTATACATAGTTGTTCTGGAACCATTTCATAGTCACTAATATATATGGATTCCTATCGTAGTAGAATGAATCTATTGTGAGACATTAGTGTACTTTTGGGTTCTTAATACCTTTATTGATAGCAAATCATCTCGTATTTGCTCTTGATCCTAATGGAGTTTGAACATGGATTTTGCGCATTTGAACCAACTCAATATCTTGACATGATGAATTTCATGTGTCAAAGTATTTTGGGGAAAGTCCAAAGTTACCCCTCTATTCTTTATCATCTTTTAAAAATTATCCTTCAATATATTTAGTGATTTTTTTTTAAGCTTATTGGAAAGATTTGAACTTTTAGTATTTGGTTGATGAGGAATATATGACTTCTCCTATATATATTTCTCATTATAAGATAAGATTATACTACGATAATTTGTATATCAACTTCTTATATATGGAATTATGCTATACATAATGCTATATATATTATCTTCATTTAAGGCATGAGAATGGACATATTCCATATATTTTCATTAAAAATTGAGCGTGATTAATGCCCATATTATTTTTTTATAGAGAGGTTGAAGAGAGATCGATTTTACGATTATTTTATATGAGTATTGTTTTAAGTAACGATAATAATAATACGGGATATCAACAAAATATCATTAAAAATTTGGTAAAATAAACTACATAAAATCTGCAATTAAAACATAAAATTTCAAAAAATTACTTGTTTTAATTCAAATTATAACTAACTATAGGAGATTATATCCTTGAATTTGAGAAAGAATTTTTGGCTCTCACATCTTTTCTATACGCGATGTTGATATACTTTATTTGAGATAGAAGTAAATCAAAAATAACTTTTCTATTTTCATAAGTAAGGATAAAATTATATACTAATCATCTTTTTTAAACCTCACTTATAAAACTACATTGGTATATTATCCATTAAGAAGGCTAAAAGAATTTTATTTTGAATTAGAGTCAAATTTTCTATTGGTTATAAAGTCAAAGGGTGTCTGGCTGCGGTTTGTCCTTCTGGTCACTTGCTATAACGTCCTTTGGCATAACGAAGGTACCAATTAATTCTAAAAGCTGCAATTTGCAAATTGATTTTTTCTTGTTAGATCCCAATAATGTCTGCATTATATTTTAATAATATAACTTTTTACCTTTTGTTGAATGATATATGTATGTATCTATAATTTCATTACATGATTATTTATTAACGACAATAACAATACCAATATACTTAATATAATTTTATGGTTGGTATTTTGAAAAAAATAAATAAATATACACTAAGCTTACTCCTATTTAATTTTTGACAAAGAAACACTAATTATTGTTAGTTTAATTTTACTTAATTAGTTCTACCAAAAGCATCCAATTGCACTAAAATCTTCAACAAAAATGTTTAAAATGAAGAAACTAACATTCTTCATTTATGTGCAGACAATAATTCGAAAAGAATTAATTAGTTGAAAGTCTTCTAGTATTTCTTATTAGCGAAGAATATACCATGGCGTAAAGGATTTGAAGGCAATTTTAAAAGAGCACTTGATAGAGACATTAACATTAGAAAGAAAATCTTTTTTTTTATAGTCAAATAATATTGTTTAAAGTGAGGATTCAAGATTGATGAATACGTAATTTAATCAATGGTGTTTTTTATTGATCACACTATACTTATTACCACACTGATATTTCTTTTGCCAGATCGATTCTCTTAAATATAAAATTCAAACGATAAAAAAGTAAATAACATATCGAGAGTCGCATTTGGCTTGTTAATGTGTTTTCCGATGATAATTGATTGATTTTTAATCATAGTTTTTTTTTTTTTTTTTTACAAAAGACTATCTATAATTTGAGTGATTTTATAGTGAAAATAAATAATTTAGTGACTTTTATAAGAAAAAATCATTATCATGTCCTTTTAAGAATTTTTTTGAAAGGTATTCATTTCGTTTTCATGAAAAAATCATTGTTCATGGATTCTTGTATAAATTTTTTTTTTTTCCTGAAAATCAGAACCTTTTTCTACTTTACTTGATCCGTTGAAAAGTTTTTCTTTGACCAAGATATTTTTCCTTCTTTTTGTTCCACCTGGATATCCCTTTCCACCGCAGCACCAAGTTGCTAATCAGCGAGGGTGAAACGCTTCCTAATAAAGATATTTTCCTACTTAGAAGGACTCGTTATTAATAGTAAATTAGTGTATTTCTCCAACTACAAATGTAATAGTATTTTTTTTATGATAATGGTATTTGGGTCAACTTTCACACACCTCAATTAATTTCATCTTTCATTAGCAACAAATATCAAGTAACTTTCGTCCACCAACCTCCCATTAGCAACAAATATCAAGTAACTTTCGTCCACCAACACCAGGTAACTCTATCCACCAACCTCCTATCAACAACAAGTACGAGGTAACTCTGTCCACCAACCTTCTATCAGTAACAAATACCAGATAACGCTATACACCAACCTCTTATTAGCAACAAATAACATGTAACTCTGTACACCAATCTCTTATCAGTAATAAATACTAGGTAACTCTGTCCACCAATCTCCTATCAACAAGAAATACCAGGAAACTCTGTCCACAAACCTCCTATTAGCAACAGATACGAGGTAACTTTGTCCACCAACCTCTTATTAGCAACAATTACTAGGTAACTCTATCCACCAACCTCCTATCAGCAACAAATATCAGGTAACTTTGTCCACCAACCTCTCATCAACAACAAGTACCAGGTAACTTTGTCCACCAATCTCCTATCAGCAAGAAGAAATACCAGGAAACTCTGTCCACAAACCTCCTATTAGCAACAAATACAAGGTAACTCTGTCCACAACCTCCTATCAGCAACAAGTGTCAGGTAACTCTATCCACCAATATCTTATCAACAACAAATATCAGGTAACTCTGTCCACCAACCTCCTATCAACAACAAATATCAGGTAACGCTGTCCACCAATCTCCCATCAACAACAAATACCAGGTAACTTCATCCACCAATGCTAAGACAGACAGATACAGATGGGAAAAATCACCTAATATTTTTAGTTTCCACTAGAAATTAAACCTGAAACCTCATGATTCTCAATCACTTCATTAACCTCTTAACCATACCCTTGAGTTCCTATTTCTCCAATTATAATATCCTTACACTCTATTTTTTTTAGTAGTATTATTTTCAAGAAATATTTTTAAACAAAAATAATTTATTATATTAACGTGATTTTTATTAAGATAACACTTATTTCGGGAAGAGATTAGGCAACATCGACTAGTACGCCAACCTCTCGTTGGTTGTTTTGGCCACTACCCTTTCACTCCCTCGACGAGTCCGTCACTCTCCTATTACCTAAAAACCCCACCAAACATTTCTCCTTTTTCACTATATATTCATCTTCTTCACTCCATTGTCAAGAATCTCTTCCTTTTTCTCCTAAAAATCACTTTTTCTTCATTCACCATGGAAGGCGCAGCAACAGCTCAAGCTTTATCTCGTATTGGGTTAGCTGGTCTTGCTGTTATGGGTCAGAATTTAGCCTTAAACATAGCTGAAAAAGGGTTTCCTATATCTGTTTACAATAGAACCACTTCAAAAGTAGATGAAACCCTAGATCGTGCTCAGAATGAAGGACAACTTCCATTGATTGGACAGTACAATCCTCGTGATTTTGTGCTGTCAATTCAACGACCCAGATCTGTTATCATTCTTGTTAAAGCTGGGTCACCTGTTGATCAAACGATTGCTGCGCTTTCTGAGTATATGGAGCCTGGGGATACGATTATTGATGGAGGGAACGAGTGGTATGAGAATACTGAAAGGAGGATTGATGAGGCGTCGTCGAAGGGGCTTTTGTATTTGGGTATGGGTGTTTCTGGTGGTGAAGAAGGGGCGAGGAATGGGCCTTCGCTTATGCCTGGTGGGTCTTATGGGGCTTATACGAATATTAGAGATATTCTTGAGAAGGTTGCAGCTCAAGTTGAGGATGGGCCTTGTGTTACTTATATTGGTGAAGGTGGGTCGGGGAATTTTGTGAAAATGGTGCATAATGGAATTGAATATGGTGATATGCAGTTGATTTCGGAAGCTTATGATGTGTTGAAGAATGCAGGTGGGTTGAGTAATTCTGAATTGGCTGATATTTTTGCTGAATGGAACCGTGGGGAATTGGAGAGTTTTTTGGTTGAAATTACAGCGGATATATTCAATGTGAAGGATGAATTAACTGGAAATGGGGAGTTAGTGGATAAGATTTTGGATAAGACAGGAATGAAGGGAACGGGGAAATGGACTGTGCAGCAGGCGGCGGAGCTGTCTATTGCAGCTCCGACGATTGCTGCTTCGTTAGACAGTAGATACATGAGTGGATTGAAGGATGAGAGGGAAGAAGCCTCAGAGATTTTCAGGAAGGAAGGGTTAAAGGAGGAAATAAGTTCTGATATTAATGGTAGCAGTCTTGATAAGAAGAGATTGATTGATGATGTGAGGCAGGCATTGTATGCGTCGAAAATCTGTAGTTATGCTCAGGGGATGAATTTGCTAAGGGCAAAGAGCTCTGAGAAAGGGTGGAATTTGAATTTGGGAGAGATGGCAAGGATTTGGAAAGGTGGTTGTATTATTAGGGCAGTGTTTTTGGATCGTATTAAGAAGGCGTATCAGAGGAATCCTAATTTGGCTAACTTGATGGTTGATCCGGAGTTTGCAAGGGAGATGGTGCAGAGGCAAGCTGCTTGGAGGAGAGTGGTGGGACTTGCTGTTCAGAAGGGAATTAGTGTTCCTGGAATGTCTGCTAGTCTTCAGTATTTCGACACCTACAGGCGTTCTAGGCTTCCTGCGAACCTTGTGCAGGCTCAGAGGGACTATTTCGGGGCACATACTTATGAGAGAGTTGACAAGTCAGGAGCATACCATACCGAGTGGGCAAAACTTGCTAGGAAAGCCCGAGTGTAATGCTGCTGCAGCTAGTGCGGATTATGATCAAAATCTCTGGTATTAGTTGCGCTTTGTCAACTGTTTGATTTTAAAATTGTGCAATTCAGGCATTTAAAATTCCAATGTATCTTGTTGAGAGTTTTTATTTGCTAGGCATAAGAAAGATTGGTAAGCTTTTTTCGTTTAGTTTTGCAGTTAATAATGTTGTATGCCTTTGAACATTATAGGGCCTTGGCTATTAAAAATGACTTCTTTCATTGAAGTAAAAGAAGTTGCTTTTCTATATTACATTTTGATGCATATAAATTACCTGCACTTTTATTTATATATGGATTATTACAGCTCCTCACTCTCCAAACTAATATTTCTTATATTTGAAGATATCATGTTATAGCAAGTAGTTTGTGTTCGTCTTCGGTGCTCTGCTCCGAGAGCATTATATGTTGTTAGTAGAGAAAAATACTTTACTGTGAAAGAGAGCTATGGTTGTGATGGTGAATGAGCCTTGAGGCGAAGGATAGATTGTGCTTGCAATGCTTCATTAAAAATATGTCTGAGACAATGCCTAAACTTAAAAGGCAAACAATAATGAGTATGTGATTAGGGGAAATATGGGAAGCATGTTGTGGCTCTTATCCCGGTTGATGCTATATGGATGATTAGGATGGATCTTAGAAGTGGCAGCAAAAGGCATCAGCCTGGTCATTGGACTGATGAAGTGGATGTAAGATGAGAAGAGGCAATCCTAGGTTACTTTTTCATTAGTGCCTTAACTATCATGGAAGAGGCATTTCGTATAAAACCTTCTGATATGCCTTCTAGGTTTGTATCTTCAAATTTTGTTGTTTCCTTCAGGAGTCTCTTCTTCCCTCGCCCCTTTTCTATGTTTCTGTTTCTACTTATGTTTGCTTGTGTGCTGTTTTAGTTTACCATTTCTCAACAGTGTTTCCGAACTGCCACTTGCAGAGTTTCTTGCTTTTATTTTCTTTGATTTCTGTAGTTTGAATTGACACTAATGATTTCATCTTCTTAAAAAATTTGTGCAAATAACATGATCCCTGCCTGTCCGATGCCATATCATGTCTGACCCCAAACTCGAAGCTGCATATATCTGCAAGGTTTTTATACTATTTAAGTAAAAATTTTGTTCCGATATTTAAGGTTATTATTTGATATTTTCAGAGACAACTGTTGCTTTGCAGTTAGTTTATAAATGTTTTAAGATTCTTTTGATTGCTTTCGATAACTATTATTTTTTATTTTGTCGAACTGGGGGCTTAACCAATTGAAATCCTTAAAATTCTCTGGTGTTTTTTGAGTAATAATGATGTGTTAGTAATTCCTATTTGCTTTTTGAGATGGTTTTCAAGTATTTCTCATAAATTGAAATACAGTCTTTCACCACAAGAAATTGATATTAAAATCAAAATTATTTGTGCTTGATTTTCTTTTCTGCTAAAGTGGTTGTGCAGTTATGTATTTTCCGTACGTTAATCAACTATGTAGTAAATGATGGGTACATTTCTAAGCTTCATGTGTTTATGTGATTGGTATGAAAGTTCTTCACATGACAATCCTTTGCTGCTCTCTGTGTAGGCTATTGTTCCCTCCTCTTTGCATATCCGTGTATCATCTAGATCTTCAACTCCAATTCTCCTTTGTACGTTTTGAAACTTCGATGCAACATAAATGACATGCAGTGTAGTTAATAAGATTCTTATCGACTCCTTCTGGGAGCATCATCTTGCTTGTGACTCCAGTTGTAGAGCACTACTGATTTGAAGAACACTGGTTTAGGATTGGTGGTTAACAGAGCTTAATATTTCGTGCTGGTTACTATCCTAATGTTTTGCTCCTTAATTCCTGTTTTTCTTCTGCTTCATGGCTATTAGATTATTTTTCGTGACCATGTCTATGCTTGCTGAGAAAGAGCTTCATCGTCTTATTGTCATGTCCATGTTTCATTTTTCATGACCTACGAGTCTTGTGGTGTCTATGTGAAACCATAGCATATATGTCTGGCTTGTTGCTTCTTGCGAACTTCTATTCTGTTCTTACCAAACCCAGGACTACTTCAACGCCTGATAAATTACTGAGGGCTGCTTGAGCCATTTTTAAGCTTTGTAGTTGGAATTCCTGCGTCATGTCTACTGGGTTCCCATGTTTCTATTACACATCTACTATAATGTCAATCAATCGATCCACTTCTTTTCTTTGTTTTAACTTTCGTGCAACTCTCTTTTTTTGCCTTGGTCGTGTTGTTAAGCTTACATTTGGTCCAGCTCCAAGGTCTGTTAGAAGTCTTTGATTTGTTTGTACATCATAAAAAGAAAGGTTGTAGAACCTAAATAATTAAATGCTGGAATGAATGATGATGATTCATGCACCCAAGGGTGTGGCCTAGTGGTTAATGAAGTAGTTGAAAATCCTGAGGTGTCAGGTTTAAAACTCAACGGAGAAAAAAAAAACACAAGGTGATTCTTTTCATTTATCCTAATACTTGTGTGTGAAAGTTGACCTGAACACTACGATCATAAGAAAAGAAAGAATGATGATTCATATAGTTTGACCCTACTTAACTTGAGATGGAGGCATCGTCATTTCTGTTTCACCTCTATTTATTTGATCTTTTGCATTCTTGATGCAATCTTTCAGAAGGAATTGAAAACATTATTCTAAATGAATATAAGCCGTTTGTTTATTTGCTGTTAGTCAACCTTGTAACATTCATTTTGATATAAAGCATGAAGGGTTAACAATGTATTATTAAATTAAAATACAGGTAACATTCATTTTGATATAAAACATGAAGGGTTAACAATGTATTATTAAATTAAAATACAGGCTTATTAGAGCCTGTTTGGATTGACTTAAAAAACGTAAATGACTTTTAAGTCAAAAAATAAAAAGTAAGGGGGATTTTAACTTATTTAAGTCATTTTTGACCTTACCAACCACTTGCTAACTTATTTTAAGTCTATCTTTATTATATTTGTCAAGCACTTTCAGAAGTAAAAAACGGACTTAAAAGTAGATTTAACCAACTTTTAAGCCAATCCAAACACTCTCTTAGTCAAATGACCCAAAGCAGAACACTTTTTCAGTTCATCTAAAACCTGAAGTTTGGCAGTAATTTGGGATTAACCATTTTTAGCTAATAAATCTTGGCGTTAGGTTGGTAAGATAAGGGGTAACAATTTCAAAATAAAATGCGAGTTATTTTATCCCGTGTTTAGTTATTGGTATTACCTAATCCCATAAACTATTTAGGATTCGGTGAAATATCCTTGTCTATCCCATACACCAATCAAACGACAACCATGGTTCCTTCAACTACTATTTACTCGAAGAAATTGACAAGTCAAAAAGCCAGTACAATGTCAAGCAGATGAAGTTACTGAGTCTGTTAGTTTCAGTAACATACAGCAGAAGGGCCCATACAACAATTTCTACATAGGCACTGAACTTCTTCAATTAACGAGAATATACAATTGAAACCCTTTTAACAGACCTTTGGCTGGATAACCTCTTCATCTAAAGCCCTCTTGACATCTAAAAAGTCCAGTATGGCTGTAAGTAAATTCTTTCTGTTAGTACGTAAAAGCTCATACCCGGAGGATAGTAAGCACAGCTCGAAGATGGAGAATTCCATTGATGAAGTATACACTATCCTCAGCCATAAAAGAAGTCCAAGGTATGCCAGCCAGGTTCCTGTAGCCAACAGCCTTGCCACCGGTGAATGTGTAGTTCCCCTTATATTTGCTCACATAGCCCTCGGTTAGCTTTGTCCAAACTGCAAACTCATAATCCACTGTAAATGACACTGACCCCTTCTCTTGCATGCCTAAGAACAACCCAAAGCAATGGAATGCATTCTGTTGATCCATGTTACAATGAGCAGATAGGAAAAAACCCTGTCCACCCAAATGGAAAGCCTGTGAGTAAACTCTACCAGCAGGAAAGAGATTATTACACTCTTCCCGTTTTAAATCTAGGTAAACGATACACTGCTGACGAGGAAGTTCAAACTCGACAACTTTAATTGGTCTATACTTGTAAGCACGCTCCACAAAACTACTACGTGATGCACTGCCCTCCTCAGCAGCAAGCGAACGCTGCCGGTGCGGTGCTTCAGCTTTGAAAAATAAAGCCTCCAGTACATCCTTGGAAGCTAGTTCAGGATCAAAATCATTACAAGTTAGAACTTTCCTCAGCTTCCTGCATGTCATGTATGGAAAACGAATGAGGCGACAAAGACGTGACCCCAATATTTCACGTCTTTCTTCCAAGTTTGGGTAATGGGTACGAGCCCACTTTAAAACAAAGTCACAGACAGCATCCTCTGAAGCAACCTGAAGATCGTCATTGGAGAGAACAGCCTCAATTCCTGCAAGAGGTAAGTTCAATACCTCTTCTTGGAACCTGGCAAGGAATTTAGGAAACAGTTCAGATGACATATCTTTGCCTAAACCATCAAAAAAACGTTTCTAAGGAGTGAACATGTTTTGATATCTAGGTTTACATTGAAAGCATTCTGATATCTGACACTAGAAGCCTCTTTTGAGGCAAGATTGGAGGTCCTTTATCTCACTAGTCAGTAATCAAACAAACAGGAAAACGTTAATAGCTAGTTTATAAAGCCTCAGAAGTAGACATTTGGGAAAAGCACACGCATTCTGAAATAGGAGTTAGCTCGTGAGGACAACAAGACTCTAGCTTTTCTTCACATTTCATTTCTAAGAAACAGTATTAAGCTTCAATTTTAATCAACCAGAGTAAGTAATAATTTTTTTTTTTTGGAAGTGTTCTCACTTGGTGATATCCTTGAAATGTGCAGCAAGAAACTGTTTTGCAGCATCTATCAGTGGCCGAACTGCATCAGCAATAGAAACACTAGAAGGAAGATCCAAATATAGCAAAGCTGATTCACATGTCATGGGAAGATTGAGCAGTAAGCGGCTGCAGTGTCTCATGCATGATGCAACCTCAAATTTGTCAGCAGCCATAAGCACATCAAGCAAAGCAGTAGGTGTTATCGTAGACAAAGTATTGCTATACATGAATTTTAGTAAGTCCAAGAAGGCAGCTTCTTCTGCGAAAAAAAAAAGAAAAAGAAAGGTGGATGTGAAAAGAAAAAAATTGTGATCATAAATTAAAGGAACTATGTTCACTAGTTAATAACTATGTAATAATTCTTCTTTAAATATATATTTTTTTTTTATGACAAGGAAAACCCGCAGCCGCGTGCGCACAGGGTAAAACCCCCGCTCCTATGCAATAGCTTGCAAACCACATAGGAGAGGTAACCCACTAGGCAAGCCCGATGCGACGAGCTCGACCCAGAAGGCAAACCCCTTGCTTTCGCTGGCAAGGGGTTTCGAACTTGAGACCTCCAACATGGAAGTCTCAAACCCAAACCACTGGGCCACTTGGAACATGTTATTAACCTTGCAAACATATGAATAGACAATCACTGTCTCACACAAATGTTTCTGAGAGACACGATTCTTGTTCTGGTGTCCAATCCTTTTATTATTCATCAAGATAGATAAAGTAGTGGATATTTAGAATGATGCCTTTCTATATTTGAAGACTTTTTACTTCTTAACATTTCTACTTAGCCATGTGACCAGGAGGTCATGAGTTCAAGCTATGGAAACAACCTCTTGCAAAAATGTAGGGTAAGACTGCGTACAATAGACCCTTGCCGTTCTTTATCGTACCCCGCGCATGGCGGGAGCTTAGTGCAACGGGCTCCCTTGATTTTTTACTTAGCCCTCAATGATATGTCCAATAAGAATTGGCATAGCTTTCAAGACTAGTAGATACAAAGGGTACTTAAGGGGCGTTATGAATTTAACTTGTGTCAAACATACTTCTTTCTTAAACAAGTCAATCAAACACCATCTGATAAATTAAAAGGTGGAAGTACAAGAATCCCTTCAATTCTATGAATTCAAACAGCCAAAAAAAGCTGAATTTTCATTTACTGATTGATACACATTGCTCTCTAATTGCACATCCTAAACATCTAAAACTTGTTATTGAAATGTCAAATCAAGTGCACAAGAGGTGGCTAGTCTGTGTAAATAGGAGTATAGCAAGACATGCTTTTCATTCCACCTCCCCTTTTTTAGGGGGTGAGGGTGAGGGTGGGGGTGGTAAGTAACATAGAACATAATATAGTACTACCTACAAGCAATTTCAATAGCTTGCTTTTTAGCCTTACCAATTGAAATATGAGCTAGATATTAGACACAGATGAAGCTCAGACAATACAATTGTACCCGAATTCTGATATGGACATCATCAGATTAATATTACTACTCTACGAGGACAACTTTCTAAAGAAAAGGACATTACAATGAAATGAGAACATGCCAAACTACAACTAAAAAATCTTAATACTAACCCGAGGCATGGATTTGTACAGTAACATGCTGCTGCTCTGACTCTTTCATGCCATTGGAGAATAGCTATGAAGAAAACAAGAAGACGTCATCAAGACTTTCTGACTCATCAAGAACAGAGCATTAAAGACTCCTAACCTTGTAAAAGAATGGACTCTGTGCGGCCAAAATAGGAGAACTGATGTGTATAGTTCTAACTGGAAGCGCAGCTGCCGAGTTCAAGTATGTGAATGAGTCAGTGCTCTTAGAAGCAACACCACCACCTTTAAAATGCCGTAAGCTTGTTACAAAAGGAAATAGAACAGAGAAAGAGAAAAAAAAACACAAAATGATAAAGGAACTTAGGTTTCACATGCCATTACATCATAACAAAATTAAGGTTTCAGATTATGCACACAAAGACGTCACCTATATTGCCTAGAAGAGTGAAAGCCATGTTAGTATATCTCTTAGATTCTCATATATCATGATCTTATGTTAAGACAGTTAGAATCCTTAACAAATGACATCCTTGAAATAGTAGTACAATGATGGAAATAAGATAACTTGGTTTACAGTGGGGAAGTGCAAAGGTACCCGGGTGATCTGTAGTCATCTCAACGCCGGATGGAGATTCCTCCGCCATTGCAACAGCTTCCTCATCTTGGTTCTCATAAGCATGGACATCTTCTGTATCCAGCATAGTACAATTCAAAACCTCGTCCTCACATTGCGTGAGCACGTCTGCATCTGAAAGGTTTATGAGATCAGCATCCACTATAACGAAAAACAAAGTGAACTTGGAGAAACTAACTAATAAGTGCAATTATGTTAAAACAGAACTAGCTTGAGTAAGTTTTCTGATGGGCAAATTCTCGAAATGCCGCACACGTGTCAAATTCTTTAAAAATACACTACTTTTTGGAGAATTCGACACACACCCATTGGCATTTTTGAAAAGTTCGAGCAACATAGATAGATAGTACAAAATTAAAATTTTAAAAAGAAGAAAACAGAGCAGAAAAATAAATAAATTCAAATCCTAAATTTTGCATCTTTTCCTCATAAAGCATGATATTTTAAAATCCCATTCTTCACAATCATTTTAACCATAATAAAGACAACAACAAAAAAGATATATCAAACATCCCTTTGTAAAAAAATTAACCCTCAAAACCAAAATTAGACAAATATGCAAATTGTACTTCTACATACAAACTATAGACACATTAAAACCAAGAAAAAACCCTAAATTCTACAAAAAGATTTTTCAAAAAACCCTAATTAGTGAAATTAAAAGAACTAACTAACCATTTTGTTTATTGGTTTCTTCTCTTCTACGTTTGCGTTTCCGGTCCCAATCGCCGGCAGTACTGCTGCATCCCTCACCTTCGGATTTGAAGTACGGAACAATCTGGATCGTCAGGATCCGGTCGGAGAAAGTGGCGTTGTTGTAAGCAAAGGAGAAGTCGGATCCGGTACCCGACCCGTAACCAAGAGAGTCCATTTTGGTTAATGGATCAGAAAGATCGTTTTTCATGGAATTCAAAAATTACGTAATTTAGAGAAGAAAAGGTTGAGAGAATTTGTGAGGATAATAATATTATGGAAGTTATGGCTCACAATATATACATTTTTGTTCATTTCTCTAATTAGTTATATTAGGTTAATTAAACTACTTTTTTTTCTTCTATATGTATATACTTTTATTTATAACAGCTAAATGAGATCTAAACATAAAATATTATTTCGTATATATATAAAATATCGAGAAAATGGTCAAAAGCCTCCCCAACTTATAGCCAGATTTCCAACTACACACTCATACTTTACGGGGGTCTTATTACACCCATGAACATTTTAAAAGTAGAATATATAACCCCTTAATAACTCACCCCCAGATTCGTATTAAGTAGTGCTGGACACGCGCCCGCCACGTAATATATATATTTTTAATGTATAAAAATCAATTATTTTGTTTTCTTTCATCTCCAGGCATGGCATCAGCCAACGGCTGAAGATTTTTCATCCATTTTCATCCAAATTTCTCTCGATTCAACGTTAAAAAATCCCCACTTTTTTTCAATAATCGCCTAATTACCCTTCAAAATCTCAATTTCTACACCATTTCCTATTTTTTCTCTTGATATTGATGAAATTTCACTCAAAATCATTAATAATTTAAGGGAAAAGGAACGGATTTACCCCCGAACTTTAATAAATGATACGTATATGCCCTTCGTTATACTTTGCGTCCACATAAGCCCCTGCCGTCCAATTATAGGTACACATATACCCCTCTCACTAACGGATCCCTATTTTTTTACACGTGTCTTAATCCTATTGAACTACCCGTTTGACCCCTTTTTTTAACCCATAACTTAACTATCTGCCCCATAACCCAATACCCACCCAATTTCCTCTAAAATGAATCATAATTAAAATACCCAAATTAATCCTATTGGTCCCCGCGCATCCCAATTAACAAGTCCCCACGTCATCCCTTCTTGCCGACTCACAATCAGTGAACTCCGCAACCTTACTTCCCCTGTTCCCCATACCTTTGCACCCTTCTTCCCCATTACAGTATTTTGGTGGAAACGAACAGGGGCGACGACAATTTCGTCACTATTGATGGAGTTCGGGTTTTCGATCCGAATCTTTTTGTCGGGTCGAGATTTGTTGTTCATGGGTTAGATGGGATTCTTCTCACTGGATTCAACATGTATGAGGACACTCTGAGCCAGA
>JAJOOF010002267.1:0-56851 GCA_029582545.1 Solanum lignicaule | reverse complement strand
GGCATAACTCGCTCATACGAACTCGGAATCGAGCAAACTCGGTGGCGTTGGAAAGATCGTTCCAAGGGCTTTCCAAACATAACTGGAACTACTCCTGGATCATCCTGAGCTAGGAGTTATGACTGCTCAAAGTTGGCCAAAAACACACTGATTTCCACACTTGGCCGAATTTCCAGATTTTGAACTTTTTTTTCCAAAAGTGACTACTTCCAATTTATGCTTAAACTTTAAAAATTCATACGTTAGGCTCTAGTTTCACCTATCTATTTTTAGGGTCGCTACACTAATACTTTTAGTTGGTAGGATCAATGAAGGATCGCCTAAGCACTTCTTCAATATGGAGATGTGAAATACCGGATGAACTGCTGCTAAATCCTGCGGTAGCTCCAATTCATAAGCCACATTGCCAACCTTTTTGACTATGCGATAAGGTCCAATATACAGGGGACTGAGTTTCCCCTTCTAACCAAACCTCATAACCCCCTTCATGGGTGAAACTTTCAAATATACCCAGTCATCTACTTTGAACTCTAACGCCCCTCTCCTAACATCAGTGTAGGATTTTTGACGACTCTGTGCCGTTTTCAATTTCTCTTGAATCACTTTCACCTTCTCCATAGCTTGGTGAACTAAATCTAGTCCTATCAACCCTGCTTCACCAACTTCAAACCATCCAATAGGAGATCTACATCTTCTCCCATAAATAGCTTCGTATGGAGCCATCTGGATGCTAGAGTAATAACTATTGTTGTAGGCAAATCAATGAGAGGTAGGTCATCATCCCAACTCCCTTTGAAATCGATTACACAAGCCCTCAACATAACTTCTAAAGTATGAATAGTGCGCTCTTCTTGCCCATCAATTTGAGGATGAAAGGCAGTACTTAAGTTCACCTTAGAACCCAAGCCTTTCTGAAAAGATTTCCAGAACTGTGCAGTAAACTGTGCACCTCTATCTCAAATAATGGAGACTGGGACTCCATTAAGTCTCACTATCTCTTGAATATATAACTTGGCATAATCTTCGGCTGAAAGGGTAGTCTTTACTGGTAGAAAATGCGCTGATTTGACATTCTGTCGATAATCACCCAAATAGAATCATGTTGTCTGCGAGACCTTGGCAACCCTGTGATGAAATCCATATTGATCATCTCACAGTTCCATTCTGGAAATTCTATCCTCTGAGCCAAACCACCGGGCCTTTGGTGTTCAACTTTCACCTGCTGGCAATTTGGACACTTAGCAACAAATTCAGCAATGCCTTTCTTCATGCTATTCCACAAATAATCTTCTCTCAAGTCACGATACATCTTTGTGGAACCCGGATGAATGGAATATCTGGAGCTATGAGCTTCCTCCATAGTCCTCTCTTGGAGTCCATCCACCATAGGTACACAGAATCTACCTTGATATCTCAAAACACCATCTCCCCCTTGTTCAAAAGCTAATACTTTCTGCTTTTGAACATTTGCCTTCAACTCAAGCAAAATGGGATCTTGGTCTTGTTTCTCTTTCACTTCTAACACTAATGATGACTAGGCCCCGTTCACCACCGCTATACCTCCTTCTGTGGAATCCAAAAGTCTGACTCCCAGGCGTGCCAGTCTGTGCACATCTTTTGCTAACTCTCTCTTCCCTTCTTCAATATAGGCGGTGCTACCGATAGAAAACCTACTTAAAGAATCAACAACAACATTAGCCTTACCTGGGTGGTAAAGAATACTCAGGTCATAATCCTTGAGTAATTCTAACCACCTCCTCTGTCTGAGATTAAGCTCTCTCTGAGTGAACACATATCGAAGACTCTTGTGATCAGTAAATACATCAATATGCACATCATACAAGTAATGACGCCATATCTTCAAAGCGAATACTACAACAGCCAGCTCTAAATCATGGGTTTGGTAGTTCTTCTCATGAAGCTTCAACTGTCTGGAGGCATACGCTATAACTTTGCCCTTCTGCATTAAGACACAACCCAAACCAACTCTAGATGCATCACAATACACCACAAAACCTTGAGTACCTTCTGGTAAATTCAAAACTGGAGTTGTAATCAATCTCTTTTTCAATTCCTGAAAGCTTTTCTCACAAGCTTCAGACCATTGAAATTTCACTGTCTTCTGAGTCAACTTTGTCAAAGGAGATGCAATAGACGAGAACCCATCAACAAACCTGCTATAACAGCCAGCTAATCCCAAGAAACTCCTAATATCAGTTGGAGATGTGGGTCTAGGCCAATTCTGCACTGCTTCAATTTTCTGAGTATCAACCTTAATTCCATCACCAGATGCAATGTGGCCTAAAAATGCCACAGACTCAAGCCAAAACTCACACTTAGAGAAATTGGCATACAACTCCTTATCTTTCAAAGTCTGAAGAACTATACTGAGATGACTAGCATGATCTTCTTCATTCCTTGAATAGATTAGTGTGTCATTAATGAAGACGATAACAAACATATCTAAATAAGGTTTGAAGACTCTATTCATAAGGTCCATGAAAGCTGCCGGTGCATTGGTCAAACCAAAGAACATGACCAAAAACTCGTAATGACCATACCTGGTTCTCAAAGCTGTCTTTGGAATAGCACATTCCCTTACTCTTAGTTGATGATAGCCCGATCTAAGGTCAATCTTCGAAAAACAAGTGGCACCCTGAAGTTGATAGAAAAGATCATCAATCCTCGAAAGAGGGTACTTATTCTTGATGGTAACCTTATTCAACTAGCGGTAATCTATACATATTCTAAGGGAACCATCTTTCTTCCTCACAAACAAGACCGGAGCGCCCCAAGGTGAGACACTTGGTCGAATGAAACCCTTATCTAGGAGATCTTTCAACTGCTCTTTCAATTCTTTCAACTCTGCTGGTGCCATTCTATAGGGCGGAATAGAGATAGGACGAGTATCTGGAATGAAGTCTATGCCGAAATGTATTTCTCTTTCAGGAGGAATTCCGGGTAGATCATCAGGAAAAACTTCTGGAAACTCTCTTACTATAGGAACTGACTGAAAATGAGGTATCTCAACACTAGAATCATTAACTCGGACTAAGAGATAGATACAACCCTTTGAAACTAACTTTCTCGCCTTAAGGTATGAAATGAAATGACCCTTAGGCACTGTTGAACTACTACTCCACTCTAAGACCATCTCCAACCCACCTCTATTTTACTCTCCATACTCTATATTTAGAGAGTAAAATAGAGAATGGGCACTCTAACCCACCTCCAAATCACCCTCCATTCTTCAAATTTAGAGAGTTGAATAGTAGTTCTCCAAAATTGGAGAACTACTATTCACACTCTCTATTTCACTTTTTCATTATTTTATTATTATTTCTATTACTTTCTAATTAACATATTATTTTACATATAATTCTATTAATTAAATATCTAATATTCATAATTCTTTTTTAAATATAATATAATATTTTTAAATATTATTTAATATATACTATTTTAATTTTTTTTCTAATTTTCATGAATAATAAAATTTTATTTTATTATTAATTTTCATTATAAAGAATACGCAAAATTAAAATGGCAAGATGAAAAATTTTAATTTATAAATACAATACGTGATATGATAATTTAAATACAAGATAAAAATATAATACATAACATAATAATTTAAATACAAGATAACAATACAATATAATACATAACATAATAATTAAAATATAAGATAAAATACAATACATAACATAATAATTAATTGATCACAACAATAATTTAGAAATCCGGTAGGTCGTTTCCAGATTTAGCACTCTTCGGAAAAATATTAGGATATTATTCCGAGAATTGTTGCGATTGTGGTTGTGACTACAGTTGTGATGTATATGATATGGGTTATTATTTAGCTGATGGTATATATCCTAAATGCTCTACAATTGTTCAAACTATTCGTGATCCTCATTCCCAACAAAAGAAATATTTCGCGATGAAACAAGAATCGTGCCGAAAAGTTGTTGAACGTGCATTCGGAGTTTTGCAATCACGTTTTGCAATTATTGAAGGACTGTCACATTTTTGAAGAAAGGAAGTGCTACATGATATAATGACTACATGTATTATACTGCACAACATGGTAATTGAGGATGAACGTGATCTCAATGCACCAATTCAAGATGTCGTAGAGGCTCTAACTCCAACTATAGAAATGGTGATAGATGAAAATCTCCGGTTTGAACAATTTTTAGCTAGACATAAAAGAATTAAGGACAAAAATGCTCATTTTGAACTCCGTAATGCATTAATAGAGCATTCATGCGAGCAACGTAATAATGTTGAAAATTGAGTGTTTATGTAATTGTATGTCACTTTTATTTGAATTTTTCCCCTAATTTATGTATTATATTATATTTTCTTGCAATTTATGTTATTTAAAAATTAAGAATAAAAAATAATTTTATATCACATTAAAAATTATATAAAGTAATTATTTGGGAAAAAAGAAATAAAGGATTTATATTAAGAAATAAGAAAATAAAAATGAAACAAAAATAATAATATAAAATTGAGGAGAGAGAAAAAGATTCCTTTTTAGAGAGTAAAATAGAGAATTGGATTGGAGTTGGTTGTCTGAAAAAATAGAGAACTCTATATTTGGAGAGTAAAATAGAGGATTGGGTTGGAAATGCCCTAAGACTGGCTCATTCGGGAATTGAAACTTGACCACTCGAGCTGTACAGTCTAATGATGCATAACATGCATGAAGCCAATCCATACCTAGAATAACATCGAAATGTACCATGTCTAACTCAACCAAATCAGCTATGGTACTCTTGTGATTGATGGAGACGGGACAATCACGATAGACTCTTTCTGCTAGAATAGACTCCCCAACAGGTGTAGAAACACAAAAGGGTTCACAAAGTCTTTCAGGAAGAACATCAAACTTATTTGCAACATAAGGAGTTACAAAAGATAAACTTGCTCCTGGATCTAGCAAAGCATACACATTGAAAGAAAAGACTTTGATCATACCAGTGACAACATTTGGAGAATTCTCTTGCTCATGGCGACTGGTGATTGCATAGAGGCGGTTTACTCCTCCGCCTATACTAGAAGTAGCTCCTCTAGGTGCCATCCTGTCTGGGGGAGAAACTGATGAAGATTGGGCCCTATTGCTCAGACTTCCACTACCTTGCCTGTTCTTAGGGCACTCCTTCATGAAGTTACCCTCTTGCCCATACTTAAAACAACCGGTCTGGCCATCACGACATTTACCCGGGTGGGTTCTACCACATCTAGCACATGAAGGAATCAAGTTACCTTCTTGTGCCACACTACCTGAAGATTGTGCTGGTCTAGCCTTGAAGTCCTTCGAATTCTGGCTATTAAATTCACCTATGTATCTAGGTGTAGGTGTTCTAGCAGATAATGGAGCAGGTTCCTTTTGCCTTTGCTGAAAGGACGGACGGTTCGCTTACCTTCCTGCAGCCCGGACTCACTACCGGTCTTAGCTCTCTTATTTTTGAACTCTTCCCTGTCCCTCAGCTTCTCTTCCTCAACTTGTTGCACATAAACCATCAACCTTGATATGTCCATGTCCCCGATAAGCATTGCAGCCCTACCTTCCTTACTCGACAACCGAGACAACCCAGCAACAAACAAAATCATTCTACTTCTCATGTCCGCCACCATCTGCGGAGCATAATGGGAGAGTTGGGTGAACTGCAACCCATACTCATAAACACTCAAAGAATCCTGCCTAAGTTTGAGGAACTCATGCACCTTGGCCTCTTTCAATTCTCGAGGAAAGAAACGCCCCAAGAAAGCTTCCTCAAAACAGACCTACAGGTGGTGCATCCTCAGCTCTACTCCTTTTCCACTACTCTACCCAAGTTCAAGCAACATCCTTCAATTGATACGTAGCTAGTTCAAATCGCTCAGTATCTACCACATACATCACATCAAAAATCCTCTTCAACTCCTCAATGAAGTTTTCTGGATCCTCAGTAGTACTTGAACCCATGAAACTCGAAGGATTCATCCCCAAGAACTCATGAATCCTAGAAGTGTCAGCTCCTTCATGTCGAGCTCCCCTTTGCTGACCAATCTGATTAGTTACAGCTTTACTCAGAATTCTAATTACCTCTCTGAACTCGGCATTAGAAACCTCCTCTTGCTGTTGCACTCCTGGTGCATAAGGTAACTCTTGCTCATCAACATAACGTCTAGGAAGACGCCCTCTGCCAACTCTTCATGGAGGTATGATTATCTGAAACACGCGCAAGCATCGATTAAAAAGAAACTTTTTAGAGATCAACTCTAACGCACGAGATGAGTGTGAAAGAAGTGAGAAATCTTCCTAAATGTTGCAGCCTCCCAATTATAGATGTGGCGCGGTTCACACCGATAACTAGGACTCTACAGACACAGCTTTATAGACTGCCTAGGACTCTTGAACTCTGTGCTCTGATACCAAGTTGTCACACCCCGAGCCTACACCCTGGGCAGGACCGGCACCCGGAGACCATTGCTAGTCCAAAGCGAACCCTTGGTCTGGCTTTCTTAACTCAGCAGAAACCTAACTCAACAGAATGACTCAATGCAATGCAATGTTATAAAACAACTTAACTGATAACAATCTGGCCAAAAAGGCAACTCGTGTCTCAAAATGGAATATTTACATATATACATAGATGAGAGACTCAATACTAACTGACTGACTGTCTATGAAGCCTCTAAAATACTGAGATGGATGTTGGGACAGACCCTGCAACATCCTAACAAAACAAAACTAAGAACACAAAACAACATAGTCCTTCGAAAAACAAGGAGGCTCACCATTGACTCTGGAGTGCTCAGCTGGATCAACATCGTGCTGGATGTTGATCCTGGGTACCTGTGTCTGCATCGTCATAAGATGCAGGCCAACTGGCATCAGTACATTGAATGTACGAGTATGCGAGATGGAAAGCTAAACCACAACTTAAGCTTGAAAGGAGTACAAGAGAACACTTACCTTGGCTTTGCTCGACTCATGAATAACCGAACTCAATATAAAACAATAAGACACATGCAATATATATAGATTTTAAAACAATTTAAACAACTTAGTTCGTTAGTGATTAAAGCAATAACAAACTCAACTTTACTTATATAAAAGTAATACAACTTTAGTGGGAGATTCTTTAACCGACAACCACCACTATGAGCCCTAGTGATGATACAACGTTTTACCTCACGTTGACCAAGGACCATCCTATACCTTGTTGTGATATAGGACCTTACTTAACTTAGTGGATCCACTATCTTGACTTATGTGATCATCTAAAAAGTATGACCCGTCAAATCCCATGTTTGGCTACATGGTTCTTATAGAGAGTTGAGTAACTATGAACTCGCATCCCCAATTCGGTGCTCAATACTACTCCCAAAATACTTTAGCTCATAAGTGTTTTAAACACAACTTTCTTTAGTTTGAGGTAATTACTCAAAATCTAGCCCGAAGGCTCACTTGGAATCGATGTTCCTTTTTCTTGAAAACTAGTCCAAAGGCTCTTTTGGAAACATAGTTCCTTTCTTACTCAAATGTAAAGACATTTAGAAACTTCTTTGGGAATACATAGTTCCCTAATAACTTTTGAGAAATGAACTCAACTCTATACTCTTGGCTTAACTTGAAACTCAATACTCTTTACTTCACTTGAAACTCTAGTCTTAAAATGAAGTTAAAATGTTCAATAAAGACTCTTGAACAACTTTAAAGACTTGCTTGGACTTACTTCTTGACTTTGCGTGACTTGACTTGATCCTAACTCGCCTTGAATTGAATTATGGATTCAAGGTATATGAACACATGTTTGTAGATGAGTTCTTGACGTTAAAAAGTACCTAGGAGTGTTGGAAACAACTATGAAACATAGGTACATAACTAAGGAACATGCATAAGAAAGTGGGGTCCTGCTGGCGCTCTGCTAGGCACGCCGCCCCAAGCGGAAAAGTTTAGAACCCCTTTTGGGGTGCGCTGGCAGGCGCGATGCGCCGCCCCTTTTCCCAGAAAACTCGACTTTTCTCCCTTGTTTTGCCAACTCTAAAGCACCTTAACTTCAAAGGTTTCAACCCCAAACACTAAGAATCATAAAATCCCTCAACATACAGGAGATTTTCAACTCAAAAACACAACCGGAAACATGTACCAAATCAACAAGGAACTCCAACAACACAATCAACAACATCAACAACATCAACAACACAACCAATATTTTCTCAAAATTAAACGAGTTTGGCATGTGGGGGAAGAACCAACCAACACTATGAACTTACGTACCTGGTAGGGATCACCCCTGACGATATCCACGACGATCTTTGACGAAACCTTGTTTGATCTTCTCTTTCTCCTCTTCTTCTCTTCTTCACTCACAAACCCTCACTCTCACTCTTTAAAATTGTAAAAACTAATCCAAAATCAGTCTAACACTTTAATATATCTAAAAGGATTGGTTAGGGAAAAGACCAAAATACCCTTAAAATTTCCGGACGAACTTCCCAACCAACTGCCCAACTTCCAAAGAGCATAACTCACTCATACGAACTCGGAATCAAGAAAACTCGGCGGCGTTGGAAAGATCATTCCACAAGCTTCTCAATCGTAACTGGAACTACACCTAAATCATCCTGAGATAGAAGTTATGGCTGGTCAAAGTTGACCAAAAACTCACATTTTTTTCCATACTTGACCAAAATTTCCAGATTTTTAAATTCTTTCCAAAAATGAAAATTTCCAATTTTTAAGCTTTGATTTGGTCTAGAAGAAGGCGTTGGAGGACCTTAAAAGGTGGATGGAACCCCTTATCTCCGATACCACCACGAGGTGGATAGAGGTTGGTGCACCCATAAAGAAGAAGGACATGAATGTCACTGCCAGATATTGGTTCGGGTTCATCAGTAGCACTATCATGCCATCCCAGAATGAGTCCATCCTCAGACACTTGAAGGCAGCCTTTCTAGGTTCTATCATTTCTCGCCAGAAACTGAATTTGGGGTTGTTGATTGATTAGGAGATGGCCATAAGGGCCAAGCAGTGGCAGACTTCACTCCCATTTCCGGTGTTGATGACTGAGTTGTGTAGATGGGTCAGTGTTCCTAGAGATGAGAAGATAGACGTGGAGGTGACACCCACCTCCTCTACAGTCCAGTGTATTGAGGCCCAATATTTATGGGATGAGGCCGACAGGATGAGGGAAGCACCGGTGGATACTTACCCAGAGATTGACGTTGACATGTTGTTAACAGAGGCAGTTATAGCCCCTCAGGCTAGTGGGCCTTCGAGTACTTTTGGACCTTTTTCTTCTGAGACCCCGAGTACATCTGCTACACCCCTTCCCCCAAGATCTTCTGCTTCTACCTCCCGATCCCATATCACCCAGGCCATGATCTACAATATGGGTTATCTGGCTCATTCAGCTGATGTGCGTGCTTCTTGGGTTGAGGCTGTTATGCGTGGGATGATATAGCGGGCTATTTCTACTACCTTGGCCCCACTTAGGGCTGAGAGGAGGAATCACAAGTCGGCACTAGCTCCCCTTACTGTTAGAGTCGCAGTTTATGAGCAGTCCAGAGGTGCTACAGATGAGTTGACGAACTTGAAGGCTGATATTACAGGGTTAAGGAAGGATGTGGACCTGCTGAAATCCACTAATTTGACTATGCTGTTAGGGACAGTGGAAATTCCCAATGGCCCGAGCACACATATTTCAGTTTTTTCTGAGGTGCCTCTGGCTACTACCGAAGATGAGACTAGAGTTAATGTTGTTGCTGTTGAGTCTGAGGTTGAGATAGATGATGGTCAACTTGGTGTTCATGAGGAGAAAATCTACAATGATTTGGTTGACTTGGAGGGTGCCATGTTAGAGACTGTTAGGCATGCATCGCTTTAGGACACATCTGTGGTGGGATCCAGTGGAGTCAAGGATATTGAGACACCGGGCATTGATGCCCCAACAGAGGGAGTGACTAATATGCAGACTTTAACCCAGGCCTAGCCTAGTAGGATGATCTTCTTACCTCCTTCTCTGTTACATTTTAGGCTGTGTGTGTTAGTTTCATTTGGGGACAACTGTGTATTTTGTCAGTGGGGTGAGGTATTTAGATACCTACCTCTTGTGGGCTGTTTTGTGAATATTGGTTTTATTTTGATTGTGTTTTTGTGAATATTGGAGCTTATTGGTATATACATCTTGGTTTATTTGATTGTGGTTGTTGATAAATTATGGCCCATTGTTTTAATTTGAAAATGGTTTTGAACCAAGTTTAAAATTTTTGCCACCTCTTTTTTCTGATTTGGTTGTTCTTGTGCAAGTTTGAGTGTCAGTTCTGGTCAATACCGATGACTTGAATAGTGCTCTTAATTGAACAAAATGAATGTGTGGCTACGATGAGGCAAACTAAGTTACATAGGCAATATGTGAACTTTTAGCATTTCGTTGTGACTAGCCGATTGTTGAGTAAGTCTCTTATGATTAACATTGCGCGCTAACTAGAAAGTGTGAAGTCTTGTTTGATAATTGTATCAATGCCTTATGTGGTAAGGTTGTCTTAAACATTATGGTTGATGACACCTAGAATTTGCTCTGTTTGTCTAATTGATTAAGTAAAGCAAGCAATTGAAATGATCTTAGGCAAAAGTTTGAAGAATGAACTAATTTGACAATATACCTCTTTGTGGACAAACCAATGAGAAGTGTGAACCTTGCTTGGCACCTTTTGAGCCTATTCCTTTTGTTTCGAAGAAACTTGAGAAACTTTGACCTCTTTATCCCATCACCTATAACCTTCATGAAGTATTGGTTCGTTTGAATAGCCAACTTAGTCCAAAAGCCTAACTTGGGGTGCGGTGAAAAAGAAGGCAAGTCAAGAAGTGTGAAGAATATCCCTTAGATGGATTGTTTTGAAACATATGGAACCCCTCCATATAAAAAAAAAGAGAAGAGAAAAAGAAGAAAGAACAGAAAAAGACTGAAAAAGAGAAAATTGTAAAATAAAGTGTGTGAAAATAGTGAAAGAAATGGGGTATCCGTTGATTCATGTTTAGTTGAATAATGGGGTGGATTATGAACATATTTGAATGTGAAGGAGAAGGAGAAAAAGTGATTTTCAGGCCATACTTGATGAAGGTAGAAGCCATTAAGCCTAAATGACCATACATTTACACTGAGCCCCATTACAAGCCTTAAAAAGACCTTTGGGATGTTGAGTGAGCTGAAACGAATGTTGATTGCAAAATAAGGGCAAGCCTATGAGTGGAATCATGCATGTGCTCATCTTTTTGAGTGCGAGAGTTGTATGTGATTCAGGGACCTTAAATTTTTGAGAAAGTTTGTGTGACTATTAAATCATCTTTGTTGTGAGGGCATTTGAGTACCTTTGTTGAGCTTGAACTTGCATTTGAAGCAAGCATTGTGAGCGTGAGTACACTTGATAATGATGAGTCACAATTTAAATCTTTGAGTGCACAATTGAGCATTGTATGTGTAGTTTGAACCTGTTGTGTGCATTCATGTTGAATCTTAAGCAGCACTATTTGTAGACATCCTTGTTGAACCGATTGATCTTGAGTTTTATTTGAGGATATGCAAAAGTTTAAGTTGGTGGTGTTGATGAGTCTGTGTTTTTGACTCATTTCAAGCATTGTTTTGATACTTTAAATGTCCTAAAATGCCTAATTTATGCTCTAAACTGATGTTAAAGTGTTAATTTGCATTTATGAAAGCCAAGAAGCAAGGACACTACCGAACAAAAAGGAGCAAACAAGCTGAAGAAGTGAAGAAAAGTAATCCTGGTGATCGCCAAGATCACTCTGCGAACTGTCGAGTGGCTCTTTAGCTCGCCCAAAGTTCTAGCGTGCCAGCCCTTGTGAAGAACCGACTTGGCGATAGGAATGGGCAGTCGGCAGATCACCGAGTGACTCCGCGATGGCAAACTTGATCGCCTAAAGTTACAAAATCCTGAAGACGAATTGCCAATGCAAACCGGTGATGGATTGGAGAAAAGGGTGGATTGCTGACCGGTTCGGCGAGAGGTGATTTACTTCCTCCAATGGTCTTTGAGGCCAAAAGTTGGGCAACTACATATTGAAATTTTAAATGAAATTTGAGTAGTCCTCTCCCAGTTCTGATTCCCTGAGTTTGAGATTTTGAGTTTTCTTTGAGTTTTTGAGTATCCATTGTAGACTTTGAAGCTTTTGAAGTTTGATTTTGAGGATTTGCAAGTGGGTTTTGGAATTTACTCATTGTAGACCAATGTAACGACTTGGAAGCTTTTACCCAACTCATGGCTAACATAGTTGGTAATTGTTTCACTTTTTTCATGATATGTAGCTAAAACCCTAATGCTTGGGGTGTGATCATGTCAATATTTTCTTTATTTTCTTATGGGTATTGTTGTTTAATGATTTAAATGTTGTTTTAATGTGCGTTTGATTGATACCCGAGTAGTAATTTATGAATTGTAGTTGCAAATGCAATTCTAGCTTAGTGTTTTGGGTTTGCTCGAGAGAGAGGTTCTAAAACCAAGGTTATCAATTGATGATTTTAGTGTGTGGGTTGTTGTGGGTTCAGCTCCAGAGAGTGAATCTTGACTCATTCATACCTATCTAGCTTGAAAGTGTAGGTAATTTAAGGTTTTGGTTGTTTTGAAGTGTAAGCTTGTCGAGGTTCGAAAGAACTCGCGTGGACCGTAATAGTTATTCGAGAGAAAACTATTGCACTTATAGTCTAGCCTACCCACAATGATTTAGCAAGTTATTAGTAAATTTCAATTACCCATATAGCGTAATTAGCTTATTATCGATCACATCCTGAGAATTCCTCTTAATCATGTTGAAACCCATGTTTTAGTGATTGTTTCTGTTGTTAATTGACAAACCAATCCCCCATCAAACATTTGTTATCACCCCTTTCAATTTAGCTAAATGTTTTCAATAATTTATATTCCTATAACCAATTAGATTACATTCTTAACTTCTTTACTGAATTAAACTTGTACCATTCCCTATGGGTTCGACCCCAACCTTTCTTTGGGTTTTATACGAGATTACAAATGGTGAACATGAAAGTCATATTCGAACCCCATCACTAGCACCATGATCCAACTAATGAACTTGAATGGCATGTTCCTAGGAGCTATAATGATTATGTCAACAAACATATAATGAATTTTGTTGCACTGTACAAATCACTAGAGATTCCTGGATTCAACCAATCTGCTATCAGGTTGATATTGTATCTGTTGTCTCTAAGTGGGGAAGTGACAAACTGGCTAAATGAGTTGCCACATGACTCAATCAGAAATTGGGCTGAAATTAAGGAAGTACTTGGAGAGATTCATCCTTGAAGCAAAAGAGCTGCAAATGAAAGACGAGATTGGTGCCATAAGAAGCTACCAGGTGCAGCAATTCATGAAACTTGGTAGATATTTAGCCAAAAGATGAAGAAGTGTCAAAACCATCACCTCATCGACAGGCATTTAAAACAAGCATTCTACAGGTCACTAAACTTTGTGACTAAACCCGTTGTGGATGCAGTGTGTGGTTGATCCTTCATGAAAAAGCCATTTCCAGAGATTATGTCACCACCCAGGGGTACCCCCTAGATGTAACAAGGTGTATAAAACCACGAGAGTCCTCATACAACCAACTCAGCATACCATAACATGAGATAATAGAAAATGGTGTGGAAATTTAAAACATTTTCCATAATAATAATTTTTTTGTAAAACGAAGTGGAAGTCTTTAACACTTGTCTAAAACCATCTAATACTTAAAAGTCTTAGGGACACAACCCATACAATAGTTCTAACATAAAAATGAAAGACATAAATGAAAGGTGATCAAATCCTCGAATGCTATGAGGACCCACCAAATCTTCACTACTTTTTCTACTATGAACCTAGCCACGAGGATGAAAGTCAATATCGTCGGACCCTACATTTCATAAGAATGTAGGCAAGAGTATGTGATAGTACAAAAATTTACTAAATATGATGGCTAGCATAAATCATCAACATAAGCATAACATAGGAATTAGTCAACATAAGACATATACCATACGCATAAGAGATAACAACATAAGTCATAAGCATATTCAATGCACATAAGTCATCATAATAAAGGCGGAACACTTCTCAAGTAACCTCAACTTATCCTTAGTAAAGACTAAGGTAATCACCTCTAGTCATACATATCAAGGAAGGAAACTCAAGCAACAATCCAAGCTAATCTATCATCATACAAGTAAATCTCATATTAAAACATGCTTACAATACTTCCTCGAAGTAATTTTGTTTCATCATAACTAAGCTACTTGGATTAGGGATTAGTCCCTCATTAGCTATTCTTACTATTCATGGAAAAGTACTTATTTACTAGTCCAAGACACATTATTACTCATGAATTGTTTCGATTTACCAATTCAAGGCTACCAAGGAAAGCACCTCATTATGCTAGACCAAGCTATCATGGAAGCATTCTCTCATGCAAGTCCAATCTATTCAAGGAAGTGTACTATTTCTCAATCCAAGCTATCATGAAATGGTGTGGCCTCACCAAGTCAAGCTATCATGAAAGAATCCTCTCATGCTACATGAAGCTAAACTTTGGAAGGGTACGATTTCTCAATCTTAGGCTATCCATGAGATCTACTACTCAAGCTACCATGAATGGTCTTGTCTTACCAAGTCAAGCTATTCATGACGGGATTTCATATCACGACTTCATGCTATCATAGTTCATACATGCTTTATTTCATTTTAGGTGAGCACGCCTTTCAACCAAGAATCATTCTATGTGAATAACCTTTCACATTTTTCATTCATACATACATAGAGTAGATCATATGGGTAAATCCTTCCACAACAATTTTATCTACAATTCAACAATCATCATATAGCTTTACTCTCAAAGCCCTAATAATCATCACTCATCATGTGTGCCTCAATCTCAAGACATCTCTAATTATAATCAATCATTCAAACTTTACTCTAAAAACCCTATTAAACATACTTCATCACGAAAGCTCTATTCTAATAGTCCTAATCATCAAATATTTATCATACATGCCTTGATCTCAAGACAAGTCTATCCTCAAAGCCTACAAGTAATAATTCATCATATATACTTTATTTCAATCAATCCATGTCTACATGCTTACTCTCAAGAAATTCATATATATATACTCTAATCAAAAGAAATCTATAATGTGTCTCATCAATACTAGAAGAATACATCTAAATCCTCAATATCCCCTTTAATAGCATAAAACATATATATGTCAAATTCATTTTAGAATCATAGGTTGGGCATGTATACATGTACAATCACACTAAAACATGAAATTCTATCCTAAACAATCATAAACAACCATAAACTAGTCAATTGGATCATAACCCATAACATTAGAAGAAACCTTAATTTAACTTGGGGAATTCTTCTTCTAAATTGGAGAAATCATGGGGCTCTATGGATGAAAGGATTCAATGGATGAATAAACCATCATACCTTGATTACAAATTCCACAAAGCTTGGAAGAATGGAGACTTGACTTGACCTAGCTTGATCTTCTTCAACTTCTTCAACTTTCTAGAGAGAGAATTATTTGAGAGAGGAACCCAATTCTTTTGGTGAGTTTGAGAGAATGACTTCATTTAGGGGACTAAATTACTTATAAAGGTGGTCTAGGCTAGGGTAAAACGAAACCACTTAATTCTCATTAAAACTGGAAAGGACTCTTTTGTCCCCAAACTAATAATCCAGTCACCAACCACGAGACCACGTTGACGGACTGTGGATGGACCTACAGTCTGTCCTGGTCAAGCGTGGTTTAGTGAAGGAGAATTCTTGGCCACCTACCATTCCCCCAGCCATAGGACGTGGACCCATCCACAGGGCGAGGGTCTAGGCATGGTTACTGCCTTAGCTAGTTTTCCATGTGTCTATCTACGGGGCTACCTACGGGGAGTGGTCTCACCCACGTTCCATGGTTGGTACTTGTGAGGTGGTACCTTGAAGTTCTAACTTGATATGCCCTCTTACTCGAATTTGCGGTGTTACAATATCTGCCCCTTGGGAGCATTCTTCCTCGAATGGCATTCTAGGCACTTTTTAAAGGAAATAACTCAAGATTAGTAACCCATCATGCATAAAGCTAAATATGCTCAATGCATCACGTGGAAGGTAGAAACTACATCTAACAACTCAAAATGCATGAAATTCTAACATTTCTCATGTTTAAGGAGGAACTATCTTCTCCAAGCTAAAAGCATGCTCAACACAATCTCATGGAGCCTATATGCAATCTATACTCATAATATACATCCAGGGAGGAATCTCTCAACTTTAAGCTAAGGCATGTTTCACAACTTATCTGATAATACCTATAGGCAACTCATACTCAATGCACTACAACATGAGGAAAATAAATCATGTAAAATTATTTTTTTTCAAAACACAATTCTTTCATGACCATGCATAACATAAGGAAATCATAGGAACATCTTAAACACACATGACTTCACATAAAGAACAAACCATCAGGAACTCTTTATCTCAAGTTAAAAGAGGAGTGGAAGGAAAATGGATGAGGATATCAGGATATGTTATTGGCCTCGGCCTCCCAAGTAGAACCCTCAACTAAAACCCTCACTAAAACATCCCTCCATAACATTTTCACGGAAGTAACTTCCTTGTCCTTCTATTTCTTAACTTGTCGTTCTAAGATCTCATACGAGCCTACAAAATGGGGACTAAACTTCCCAAACACATTACACCCTTCTTGGGTGAGAAATTCAAGTAACCCAAATCATAAACATTAGGAACACTCATGACCATGCAATCTAAGCACACCATCTCCTCCTTGGGAGAAAGCCTAAACGGACTTTCTAAGCACCGCTTCTTTCAACTCTAAGGTCGGATCAAATTATCACTAAGCTTTCACATCCATCACACAATATGATTCTAGACCAAAAAAAAATACCTATAACTCATAATAACCATATCGGGTCCTACTATCAATAAAACATAACCATAATGTAGTTAATTCATACTAAAGGAAACATCAAAGTCTAGCATATCAAGTCTATTAAGTCACAAAAGGCAAAGCAACACCAGAATGTAATAACGCATAAAACACATACCGGTAGCCACATCCGGAGGACACTCTTGTTCAACTCTAGCTTGGAGAGCATAAAACCTATTCTGCTTTGGAGCATTCACATCCGAACTACTGGGAGGAACTTGCTTACTCTATCTTCCCTTAGCCTTCATCTTTGGATGATTTCTCATCTTGTTGCCACTTTCACCACAACTAAAGCAACCCTCCATGACGGCTAAACACCTACCTTCATGTCTCTTTCGACATCTATCACAAGTAGGCCATAGGGATTCACTACTAATTCGTTGTGGTTTAGGTTTAGTCACCCTATCTTCACTATACTTATGAGTATTAGAGGAATCTTACCTGGAAAACCTTTGTCGATACTTAGGATAACCATGTCCATCCGACCTTGCATGGGAAGAATTATCATCTTCTCTAGACCTCTTTTTCTCCCTAAATCTTCCCTTAAGTTTTCTCCTCTTCAATCTATTGGGAATGAGTCATAAGATGAGCAATATCCATGTAACCAATGAGCATGGCGGTACGACATTCTGTCACTACAAAATCGGACACTCCCGACACAAAATTACTCATTCTCGACCTAGAGTCGGCCACTAAAGATGGAGCATATTTAGACAATTGAGTAAACCTCAATGCATATTCCTTAACACTCATATTACGTTGCGTTAGGTTAATAAACTCAAGCACCAAAGCCTCTCTCATCTCAAGAGGGAAGAACCTATCAAGAAAAGGGGTTTTGAACCTTTCCCACTCTATGGGACCCATTCCTACCGGTCTAGCCTCTTTCCATTGGTTGAACCAAACTTGAGCAACCCCATTGAGTTGGTAAGCAGCCAATTCCACCTTCTCCACCGAAGTAACTCCCATAATGTCTAACACCTTATAGACCTCATTTATAAATTCTTGAGGATCTTCCTCAAGCTTTGAACTATAAAATTCCGAAGGGTTCATCCTCATGAAGTCCCCTACTCTTGAAGCCGTCGTACCCATATTTGGTTTCATGGGAGCTACAACCTCTATATTAGCTTGGGTCGTTACGGCTTGAGCCAACACATAAAAAGTGGACCTAAACTATGCCTTAGTCACATCCTCAGCCAAAGGGTCAATCAGAGCTTGTGGAGGAGCTTGGTGAGGAACTTCTAGATTCATATTGTCTTTCTCATTCCTTCTAGCATTAGCCCTGGTAGTAGTCATATCTTATAGACCATCAGGTAAGGATTAGGAGAAAGACCTTATAGAGTTAAATTCTATGGCACGACTTAGAGTAACGAAGAATTGAAGTTTCCTAAGCATCTCGTAGCCTCTCATTCATAAATGTGGTGCGCTTCACACTCATGAACAAGACTATACTTGACGTGGTTCTGAGACATCCTAGAACCATTCTAAGCCTTGTTTGTGATTACCAACGTTGTCACAACCCAGGGGTACCCCCTAGATGTAGCAAGGCTTATAAGACCCCGAGAGGCCTCATACATGCCACTTAGCATATCATAACATGAAATAATAGAAAATGGTACGGAAATTTAAAACCATTTTCTATTGCAATCAAAGTTTCATAAAATGAAGCGGAAGACTTTAACACTTTTCTCAAACCATCTAATACTTGAAAGTCCTAGGGACACAACCCATAGAATAGTTCTAACATAAAAATGAAAGACATAAAGGAAAGGTAATCAACTCCTCGAATGCTATGAGGACTCACCAAATCTTCACTCTTTGCTCTACTATGAACCTAGCCACGGGGATGGAAGTCAATATCGCTAGTCCCTACATTTGATAAGAATGTAGGGAAGAGTATGCGGTAGTACAAAAATGTACTAAATATGATGGCTAGCATCAATCATCAACATAAGCATAACATAGGCATTACTCAACATAATACATATATCATAATCTCATAAGCGATAACAACATAAGTCATAAGCATATTCAATGCACATAAGTCATCATAATAAAGGAGGAACACTTCTAAAGTAACCTCAACTTATCCTTCATCAAGACTTGGATCATCAACTCTAGCCATAAATATCAAGGAAGGCAACTCAAGCAACTATCCAAGCTAATCTATCATCATACAAGTAAATCTCGTATTAAAACATGCTTACAATACTTCATTGAAGTAATCTTATTTCATCATAACTAAGCTACTTTGATTAGGGATTAGTCCCTTATTAGCTATTCTTACTATTCATGGAAAAGTACTTCTGTACTAGTCCAAGACACATAATTACTCATGAATGGTTACGATTTACCAATTCAAGGCTACCAAAGAAAAGAACCTCGTTATGCAAGCCCAAGCTATCACGTAAATTATTCTCTCATGCAAGTCCAAGCTACTCAAGGAAGGGTACTATTGCTCAATCCAAGCTATCATCAAATGGTGTGGCCTCACCAAGTCAAGCTATCATGCAAGCATCATCTCATGCTAGATCAAGCTACCTTTGGAAGGGTATGATTTTTCAATCCAAGTCTATTGATGAGATCTACTACTCAAGCTACCATGTATGGTCTTATCTTACCAAGTTGAGATGTTCATGAAGGGATTTCATATCAATTCATGTCTACATGCTTACTATCAAGCAATACATATATGTATACTCTAATCTAAAGCAATCTATAATGTATCTCATCAATCCTAGAATATTACATCTAAATCCTCAATTTCCCCTTTCATAGCATAAAACCTATCCATAACACATTCATCTTAGAATCATAGGTTAGGCATGGATACATGTACAATCATACTAAAAAATGCAATTCTATCATAAACAACCACAATCCACTCAATTTAGTCATAACCCATAACATTAGAAGAAACCCTAATTTGACTTGGGGAATTCTTCTTCTAAATTTGGTAAATCGTGGGGCTCCATGGATGAATAAACCATCATACCTTGATTACAAAAACCTAGCTTGACCCTCTTCTTCTTCTTCAACTTTCTAGAGAGAGGAACCCAATTCTTTTGGTGAGCATGAGAGAATGACTTGAATGACTTAATTTAGGGACCTAAAGTACTTATATAGATTTTCTAGGCTAAGGTAAAACGACACCACTTAATTCTAATTAAAGACGGAAAGAGTCTTATGTCCCCAACCTAACTGTCTAGTCACCAACCACGAGACCATGTTGACGAGCCGTGGATGGACCTACAGTCCATCTTGGTCAAGCGTGGTTTGGTGATAGAGAATTCTTGGCCACCTACAGCTTCCCCAACCACAGGTCATGGACCCATCCATGGGGCGTGGGTCCAAGCGTTGTTACTGCCTTAGGCAGATTTCCATGGTGTCCATCTACTGGGCCACCTGTGGGGCGTGGTCTCACCTATGTGCCTCGGTTGGTCCTTGTGAGGTGGTACCTTGAAGTTCTAACTTGTTATGCCTTCTAACTCGAATTCGGGATGTTACAAATTATGTCAATCATGGATGAAGTCTCCAAGAATATTTAGGGCCTGGCACATCATAGATGCACAGGTAGGAGAGTTTGGGTGCACTTTTGAACTATGAGTTGAAAAAAGAAAGAGAGAAGAAGAAAGGGACTAAGAAATGTCCCATATGAGGACTCAGATGGATATTCTCTAGAACATCATTTTTGGTCCAGAAAAGAGAATCACTTAGTGTTGTTGATATACCATGAGTTTACGGTATTTTTGATGTATTTCAGTTAGAATTTGTGTGTGTCTTGAGCTATCTTGTTATTTGATATAATATTTTTATGTAATATTTTACCGGAAATTGGTTTGGAAGCGGTTGAGAGAAAACAAGACTATAATTGGCAGCAGCAACAACCAACGAAGCAAATCACGGACCATAGGTCCAGTGACGGCCCATAGGTGGTGCAACATAGATGAAGTTCAGGGAAATCTGACCAAGTGTGGAACCACGGAAGCCAATGACGGACCATAGGTCGAGTTACAACCCGTCCTGCACATCCGCCGATGAGATTAGAGATATGGAGTTCTAGTACCTGAATCACGGAGGCGACCAATGGACGATGGGTCGAACAACGGTCTGTAGGTCATGTCGTCAGTCAAAACCGCATCCTGGATCAATTTTCCTTATTTTGTTTCCTAGTTGGTTTAGCATTTAAAACTCTATAAATATGGGTTGTATTTTACGATTTTGGGAGTAAGACATTATTGTATACTTTTCTTTTGGTCTTTTGGAATTATTTTGCAAACACTTAGCAATTTAATTTCCAAAAGTTTGTTTATGCAATTTGCACTTTGAATTTCAATTCAAGATTTCAGTTTTCATCGAATCGAATTGTAAGTTCATGAGTTCCATTAAACCAATTATAATTGTGAACTATCAAACATGAGTAGCTAAATCCACAACAAGGGTTGTGGGAACCATGAGCAATTAACAAAGTATGAACAATAACTAAGTAATTCTTAAATAGTGTTTATGCATGTATTGTTAATATTTTCGTTTAGAAGTCTTTCAGTGGTGTGCAACGTTAGAACTCACCTCGTTCTTACCTTCTTTACAAAGGGGATAACGGATGAGAAAAATATTAAACAACAGAGATTTAGTTAAGGATTTGCTGCTATCTAATAGTTTGACTTCAATCAACTGAGGAGAGGGTGAATACCCTAAGTTAATTGACATGATGACTAATATGGGGTGAATGTAAGGTTTAGTCAAGCACACAATCGTAGATTTACAAAATCGCGAGTGAAAGTTCCTACGATGATTACACATCACGTAGGGATACATAACTTATCGGTCTTGCATGTCAAACACTAGGATATCCTTACTATTATTAGGATTACTGATGACTCCACAAATTGGACTCATTTAGGGTTATATTTTAATAGAAATTGTGTCCTCAAATGCCTATTTTATCTTAATATCTGATGAAAACCCTGAAGTTTCAGGTATTTGAAGTTTGACGAATAGCATGGACACTACTTCACAAAAAGGTACGAAAAGGCTGAAAAGAACAAGAAAATGAAGGCCCGAGGATCACCGGTTCACTTGGTGAGTCGCCGAAGGGTCTCACTTCACGTTTTGTTCCAGTGTGCTGAGACCTGAAGGAAAATATCAGGTCGGCGGAAAAAGGGAGCAGTCGACGCATCGCCGAGAAGTCCAGCGAAGCAGTACTATGTCGCCCAATGACCCATAGCACGACGGAGCCAAAGGATGGTGCAAAACAGCGATGAACTACACGAAAGGGCGAATCGCCGAGTTGATCGGCGATTTCGACTAATGTCGTTGAATGGTCCACTTGTTGACACCCAATTTTGACCGACCTTTAGCAATTTCAGAAATGCTATTCGATTAAATACGTATTTTTTAAATATTTCTAGTTTAAAATTTTAATCAATTTTGTCTAAAAATTATATATTTAGTATGCATGTATTATAAAAATTATTGTAAATACTATTAAAATATTTTTAAAATTATTAGTAAAACTCGAAATAATTCAAATATTTTAAAAATTTAAGTACTTTTAATTATAATATTTTGTAGTATCCTAATTGTATAGCATTTCTTTAAATTCCCTCAAAATCATTTAAATTTTACCCGATTTTATTCTAATTCGTTTCAATTCTAGCCTATTCAATCCGAATTGTATTTCAATGGTAACCACCTTTCATTTCAATTCTAGTTAATTTTATTGCAATTTTGGCCATTCCAATTCAATCCAATCTTGCTAATCTGAACCGTCCATCTTTGGACCCAATGTCAAGATCAAATACCACCCTTTAATCTAAATCGATCCAAGGGTTCAAATTCATTAACCCTTTGTTTCCTTTTAATTCACCAAAACCTAACTCTAATTGATGATCCTCTCTTTCTCAAAATATCAGCGCTGCCAGCCCCACTCTCTTCTCACGTCGCTCTTCCAACAAGACCATCTATTGCCGGCGAGACTTTTCCCTCTCCCCTCGCTCCTCACTCCTCTTCTCCAGCGAGAGCAACAGCAAGCAGCAACCGTGAGATACAGTAGCTCCAGTCGGTGACAACAGTAGCAGCAAAAGGCGAGGGCCACCGGCAGCAACTCCGGTCAGGCGAACTCCAACAGCAGTAGCTCCGCACGACGAGAAAACAACATCCAGCGACAACAACAGTCCAAGACCAGCAGGAGCTCCGGCGATATGGAAGTTTCAGTATTCTAAAGACAGACAGATCTACTCAGATTTTTCCAGGTTCAATCTGTTTTGGCCGATTTAGCATTTGATTTTATATCAAATTCCTTAAATTTTGCTTGTGTTTGTTCCACATGAGTTGTGATTCCTATTGTATGTTTGTTGTACAGGAATTTCAATTAGTATTGTGAATCTCATCTTAAACTTGAGCTACTATTTGCTATTTTTTTATTTGGTGATGTTCTGATTTAGAATGTCAAAATATTTCCGTGTTATCTACTCTTTTGGAGATATTAGCATGTCATTGATTTTTTAAAAAAAAATATTATTAGAATTGCTGGATGTTGATTCAATTATTTAAGATCTGCTGTGATAATTGGTGAATTTTTTCAACACTGATTGCATCCAATCCTATTCTCTCCTTAACTAATATGGTGTAAATTTGCTCTAACTTTAATATCCGCTTCATATAGGGTAATTTGTTAATTAAGTAAGCCTATTACTTGTTTCTCTCTTATGACTTGTTCTTAATATGATAATGTTGATTCCTTAAGTTATTTCTTTGCCCTAAATTGATACAATGTGCTAATTTGTTATGATTCTCTTGTTGGATTACATGATTAATGATTTAAATTGATACTATTGCCATAAGTACCTCTTGCCAGATCTAAAATTTGTCTGTATGGGGTAAAATATTGAAGTTTGTGTGGTTTGGAGTTATTCTTACTTTCCTTGAAGAGTCACTTCCCTTGGCCCCATTTGTTATGTTAATTGATTTTCTTGCTTTAGTTAAGGGTAGACTGATTTTATATGGTAAAATATTATTCGGTTTAGGTAAGAAAGATTAAAAAAAATAGATTTTCAATCTTGACCTGTTTAGGGAACAATTTTAATTGATCCTAAATCAATTCCTTCCTTTTCCTTGGCCGACCTTTCTCCCACTATAAATAATTCCCTTACATTCATTCTTAGGGGTACCGGACAGATACTTACATGCTTTAAGAATAAAAATTCTCTCTGCTCACAAAAAAAAAGAATTATTGTAATCTCTAGAGCATTCCATCGGATATTCCTGCGAATAATTCATTCCTATTTATTTAACTGCTTAATCGGTTAGTTCTCTCATGTATTTTAACTTTCGGTTTATATCAATGTTATCTACTCTCATGCGTAAATTATGTATGAATAAATAAAAAAGAAAGCATTTGGGTTAGTTCTCTTCACCTCTCTCTTTTATGAGAGAGATATTGTGAGTGGTTTGTTTAAGTATTGTGGGTCTACATGTATGTGAATGATAATTTATTATGCATGTTTGCTTTTATATGTATTTGGTTGTATTTTCTCTGAGCAGGATCTTGATCTTAGAGTTCAAGTCGCTTTGGAGGGGATATCGATGGATTTTAGTTTACTTTATGTATCTCCTGGTTTTATTTTGATTCTGTAATATTTGTATAACTCTCTAACTCTCTATCATATAAGAAATAACTTGGGGGATCGAGAAAGGGGGAAGGGGATATACGTGCTACTTGTTACTTTATCGCAACTTATTTGTGTTAGAAAAGCATGCCTATAGGATTGTGATTTATTTTATCGTTCTTAATCTAATAATACTCATTCGAGATCCGTCTAAAAATAAAATAATTTTTTTTAAGTCATTTCCGCCAGTATCACCTGTTAATATTATCTAATTATAGTTTAAAGTTGATTGTACATATTACTGGAGTGTCGTGACCACCTTCTAAATGATAACAATAAATAATATATTTGCTCCTTGTTTCATCTAATTCAACCAAAGCTCCTTTTATATAAAATGAATAAATATTTAAATATTATCATAATTTGTTTTGAATCGTAATGTTATGCCATTTTAGATATCATGCCTATAGGGGTTAAAAATATTTTTAATATATTATTCTAGTGTAGAAAACATGCCTATAGGTTGTAGATTTTGTGTCTTTACTTAAAGATCATGCCTATAGGACTTATTTAATTAGATTGATATGGTAATAGGATCTAATAAATTACAGCATGTTAATCATTTAGTTTATATTTGTCAGTATATTAATCACCTAGAAATCATGTTCATAGGAGCTATTAAATAATTTCTAGCATGTCTAGAAAATAAGATTGAATCTGCAAATATGTTTTGCCCACTGTTAAATCATTTATGCACTACATTCATTTTGTGCCATTAAAAATAAAATAAACTTACTATTCCCACCACGTTAGAATTAAATAAAATCAACTTATAGGACTTTTTTCTGCATATTTAAGAGAAATTAGTATAGTAAGCCGTCTAAACTTAAATCAAAATAAAATCTGTCTGATATAATTATTTTCTGCATTCTTGAACACTGTCCTGCCACTTAAAATAAATAATTTTAATTATATTTTAATCTATCCATGTTGAGAATAATTACTAATTAAATTTGCCCGTGTTTAAAATATGTGCCCTTATTTTTTATCGATCTGCGCTAATAATTAAAATAAAATCTGCTATTGCCCTAAAATATCTCTGCATCTGTAATCACTTTTCCTCTATATTTTAAAGTCAAATTAATTAAAATCTGCATTCTCTAATGATTTTTGCCACTCTTAATTAAGTAATTTTCATTGTTGTAATGCTTGTGTATATATCACACACTTAGCATGCGACTTTCACTTTACTTGTGTTTGCTAGCATCATTAATAAAACTTAGAGGCTAACTTGAGACTTTACATGCTAAATGAACGTCCAAATTGTTTGACTTGGTGTTTAGGTAGGCCTATTAGAAATCCTTATTTTAATTTTAATCTAAAACCTCCTAATAATAGTCCAATGCCTCTCGGATCTTAAGCGGGGACGCTAAACACCTTTTAGAGACAAAAAGCATGCGGTGGTGGGGTAGGGGTAGTTTAGGCCCTACAGAGATGATTACATTGCCTCAAGCCGTAAATGACAAACATTTGTTTTGTCTGTCCCTATATAGAAGCCAAGCGTTTATCCGTAAAGTCCTTCAAAGTCTCCCTTTCTTTCTCCCTTTTATATGTTTATAATAATTATAATTATTTGGGGTAGTTTAAATTTGAAAAAAATTGTTTGCTTATCTACTTGTGCAATTTCTGTCTCCTTGCTTATCTCTTTATTAATTGTTTAATATTTATTTGTTATTATGTTATCACTTAGTCTTGCATGCTTAACTAATTAATTAAAATGACTAATATTCCCTTAATTGTTTAATATTATGTTATGACCTAGTTTAGCATGTTTATTTAATTAAATAAACAAATGAGGTAATCTTAATTGTTTAATATTATGTTGTCACCTAGTTTTGCATGTTTAATTAATTAAATAATTAAATGAAGTAATCTTAATTGTTATGTTATCGCTTAGTAAGCATGTTTAAGTTAAATAACCTAAATAAATGACGTGACCATACTTGCTACTTGTAACCCCCACATAAATTGAATGAAATACGGTCGGGACCCACATTTGTAGACCTCGAGGGATGCTTAACACCTTCCCCTCGAGGTAATTTGAACCCTTACCCTGATCTCCGGTTCGTTGACCTTTAGTTAGATTTAGCTAGGTTAGATAGGTGCCCTAACGTGCCTTAATTCGTTAGGTGACGACTCTTCAATCAACCCAAAGCCCAAACTAGTTGTTGCGTCGAAAGTTCGTTTTGCAAAAAATAGGGAGCGACATAATGGTGACTCTGATGGGGATATTAGGTTCTTACCATTTCGTGTTTCATGCTTTATGTGGCGTTTATTTATTTTGTGTATTTCCTTGTTTATTTTAATATTGTTATTTGGTTGACTCTCTTATGTTTTTTTATGAGTATTTCCTTTATTTATGCATTTATTTACTGCTTTTCATAAACTATATATATGTTGCTGCTTTTCATCTACCTGCTAAATTTTACTACTTTGATAAACTGATATTCCGCTCATACTTCCCCCAATTGGGACTCTCTTCCTTTAAAAAAAATTATAATTATCATGATGTCGTGCCTTTGCACCTCTCAGAACTACTCCAATTCTCTTCAAACAGCCAATTATAGAGAGTCGGCATATGCGTGGATGGAATGGATAGTTTTACTACCGGGAAACCACGAGCCTTCTCGCATAGAATCAATTTCAAGTCAGTGTCAAGCCAACTCTTAGAAATTTTACTTAGGTCACACATGCTGCATAAACCCTAGGTGGTTTGACCCTTGGAATCAATCCGCCCAATTAGTAGCCACCCTATTGTCTAAAGGGCCCCAACACCCTTTAGACAAATTGCATATTATGTGTCAATGTGATCATATTAACTAAATCAAGTCAAATTGTGTCAAAATGGAGTTAAGAATTTTTCTCTGACTCTAAAACTTCAATTGGCAAAGTATAACTTGAATCAACTTTATTTTCAGTTTATTGTCCCTCTCTGAGAGTATTGTGTCATTTATTTGAACTTATAATTTTGGCTTGTTATATGCTACCCCTATGCTTGCGTTTGATTTACTTTCTTTGATTAAAAGTTGTCTAGTATTTGGATTTTGGCTCAACTAAGAATCTGCAATATAACAATTATGTTCAGCCTTCGAAAAAATCACCCCTCTTCTCATCCAACAATTTGGACTATCTCTCCTCATCCTATTCCTACTCACACCCTCTCTCAACAATTATCTCCGACACGCCTCAACTTTGATGCTTTGGAATATGAGGGGATATGTGACAAAATGGAAAAGTCTAAGCTAGATGCAATACAACAAAAAATGCATGACTTGGAGAAGAAGATGAATAGAGGACTAAACTCCAAACCTGCTCATGACCTAAGGTATAAGAAATTATGTCTACACCCAGGAGTTGATTTACCATCGGGATTTTAAATTCCAAAGTTCAACATGTTCGACGGGCATGGAGATCCAATCGCATATCTCAAGGATTTCTGTAGCAGATTAGTTGGCTTAGAAAATAATGAATCACTCTTGATGAGGTTATTTATTCAAAGCTTATTAGGAATAGCCTTCACCTGGTACGTAAAACAAGACTTTGACAAATGGCTTGCATGGGAAGATATGGCTCAAGACATTGTAGAGCAATATAAGTTTAATAACAAGGGTGACCCTACAATGTTCGATTTGCTCAAAGTGAAGAAAGTGAGTCATGAATCTTTCGAGGAATATGTCATACGGTGGAGAAGGGAAGCTTCCAAGAAACGTCATTTACCGGATGAAGAGGACTTGGTCCAAACTCTCATCAGATCACTTGATGGTATATACTACAAAACCCTGTTCTTTGCGGGTATTCAGAGCTTCGATAGTCTAATTCGAATTGGAAAAGAATTAGAATATGGCAGATAGTCTAATTCGAATTGGAAAAGAATTAGAATATGGCATCTAGGCTGGAAGAATTATTGATGCACAAACTCCTCTTCAAGCGGATGAAAGGTACAAGGATTCATCAACCTCTATACCTCTGAAACAAAGCAATCAGAATACTGAGCAAGTTCATGCTATTTTTTATTCATGTGACATGCGTTTTAAACCTTGAAATCCACAAGTATCTCTACTTAAGGTAAGGAAGCCTCGTACCTTTACCCCCTTAATGGAAACTTTGACTAGCATTTTTCAAAGGTTATGGGCAAAAGTACTTTTGAAGCCAAGAGAAGGTTGGATCCCTAAGCACTCTTCTTCAACCCTAGATCTATCCAAATATTGTGTGTATCATTCAAATATTCAAGGTCACGACACCAAGGAATGTCCAGCATTGAGAAATAAGATTCAGAATATGGCTGAAAATGGAAAAATTATAGTGCAACAAGGACCTCTAAACCACAATTGCAATCATTCTATGGCAAATGGAGTCATTGTTCAAGGTGATCCCATAGGAATATATTCAAGACACTTGACAAGGAAGCGCAAATCGCATCAAAGAAATTAAGGAGGACACGACTCTTATGAGCAAAGTATCTCTATTGTTCTTAGACCTTATGCCCGAAACTTTTCTTTTATTCTGCTCATTTCTCCTTGTACTCATGAACTACATTTGACCTGATTTCCTTTTGGATACGTAGGTAACCCTTTGATGGGTCCGGTCTCTATCAAATAAATTTCTCTTATTTCCCATGGTCATTCAAAACATTCCTCTCCAAATTCAAATCTAGGCTAAGTAACCCAATCTTAAACATATTTGACCTTTAGATTCAAAGTCGAGCCTTAATGTCCAAATACGAGACAATCACTTTCCTTTTGAACTAATATTTTTCCGAGTAAAGCAGGATCATAAAGTCCCCTACAAATGAAATAGGGGCAAATTTTTTGAGGAAACCTAAAAACATTTCACAAATGGACAGTATTAAAGAAAGTGAATAATATATGATACTCTAAACCGGGGCAGATATTTTTGAGAACCGGGGTAGAAATTTTTGAGAAATCACAATGGAGTGCAATTCAGAAGGCAAAACAAGAGTAGGTATGACCCTATCTTGCTTTTCGAAGTTATAATTTTTCTCTGGTTGTAGGAATAAATTATATGAGGCTACTGTTAGATTTGACACAACGAGCTACTTTTGAATCAAGCTACCATTAAGACTATGTTGAAGCTGCTATTATTTGAATCAACTTGCTATTTTGACCTACCGAATATATTCATAGGCTCGTCTTCCTTACAATATGGCATCACGCTCGTCTGCCTTACAATACGACATCAGGTTCGTCTGCCTTACAATACGACATTCAGGCTTGTCTACCTTACAATAAGGCATTTAGGTTCGTCTACCTTATAATAGGACATCAGGCTCGTCTGCCTTACAATAGGACATTCAGGCTCGTCTGCCTTACAATACGACATTCAGGCTCGTCTGCCTTACAATACGACATTTAGGCTCGTCTGACTTACAATATGACATTTAGGCTCGTTTGCCTTACAATACGGCATTTAGGCTCTCCCGTCGTACAATAGGACATTTATCTTTATCATCTGGAAGTTGGCTATAACTCTTCAAGAAGCTAAGCAGAATTCATGGAGACGAGCACTATCTTCTCAAAATAGATACGCCTTCGTATCTCCTCTCTTCATTATTACTTCTAGCACTTATATTTTTATCATGTTGGTTAACATTTTTCGTAAGCTAACCATTTTATCTAGTCATATTAAAAATTGTAGGCGACATCGATTGCCCTCTCAGCTACGATTATCATGATTACATGTCTATCGCAATGAAGGCCCTCTCACGTCGCTCCTCCGGCGAGACCATTCATCGCCGGTGAGAATATTCCCTCTCCCCTAGCCCCTCTCTCCTCTTCTCCGGTGAGAGCAACAACAAGCAGCCACCAAGAGATACAGCAGCTCCAGCCGGCGCCAATAGTAGCAGCGAACGACGAGGGCCACCGGCAGCAGCTCCGGTCTGGCGACAACAACAATCCAAGACCAGCAGGAGCTCCGGCGATATGGATATTTTAGTCTGCTAAAGACATATAGATCTACTCAGATATGTCCAGGTTCCATCTGTTTTGGCCGATTTAGCATTTGATTTTCTATCAAATTCCTTAAAAGTTGCTTGTGTTTGTTCCACATGATTTGTGATTCCTATTGTATATTTGTTGTACAGGAATTTCAATTAGTATTGTGAGTGTCATCTTAAACTTGAGCTACTATCTGCTAATTTCTAATTTGGTGATGTTCTGATTTAGAATGTCAAAATATTTCCATGTTATCTACTCTTTTGGAGATATTAGCATGTGGTTGATTTTTTTAAAAAAAAAATCATTAGAATTACTAGCTGTTGATTCAATTCTTTAAGATCTGATGTGATAATTAGTGAATTTTTTCAATATTGATTAAATCCAATCAGATTTGCTCCTTAACTAATATGGTGTAAATTTGTTCTAACTTTAATATCCACTTCATATAGGGTAATTAGTTAATTAAGTGAGCCTATTACTTGTTTCTCTCTTATGACTTGTTCTTAATATGATAATCTTGATTCCTTAAGTTATTACTTTGCCCTAAATTGATACAGTGTGCTAATTTGGTATTATTCTCTTGCTGGACTATATGATTAATGATTTAAATTGTTACGATTGCCATAAGTACTTCTTGCCAGATCTAAAATTGGTCCATATGGGGTAAAATATTGAAGTTTATGTGGTTTGGAGTTATTCTTACTTTCCTTGAATAGTCACTTCCCTTGGCCCCATTTGTTATGTTAATTGATTTTCTTGCTTTAGTTAAGGGTAGACTGAATTTATATGGTAAAATATTATTCGGTTTAGGTAAGAAAGATTAAAAAAAAACTGATTTTCAATCTTGACCTGTTTAAGGAACAATTTTAATTGATCCTAAATCAATTCCTTCCTTTTCCTTGGCCGACCCTTCTCCCACTATAAATAATGCCCTTACATTCATTCTTAGGGGGACCGGACATATACTTACATGTTTTAACAATAAAAATTCTCTCTGCTCATAAAAATAAATAAATAAGAATTCTTGTAACCTCTGGAGCATTCTTTCTTTATTTTGATTTGTTGTGTTGCTGTTCCGGTCGGGGATTCCTGCGAATAATTCATTGTTGTTTCTTTAACTGCTTAATCGTTTAGTTCTCTCATGTATTTTAACTTTCGGTTTATATCAATGTTATCTACTCTCATGTGTAAATTATGCATGAATAAATAAAAAGGGAAGCATTTGGGTTAGTTCTCTTCACCTCTCTCTTTTCTCTGTGATATATTGTGAGTGGTTTGTTTAAGTATTGTGGGTCTACATGTATGTGAATGATAATTTATTATGCATGTTTGCTTTTATATGTATTTGGGTGTATTTTCACTGAGCAGGATCTTGATTTTAGAGTTAAATTCGTTTTGGAGGGGATACCGATGGATTTTAGTTTACTTTATGTATCTCCTGGTTTTATTTTGGTTCTGTAATATTTGTATAACACTCTAACTCTCTATTATATATGAAATAACTAGGGGGGTTGACAAAGGGGGGAGGGTATATACATGCTACTTGTTACTTTGTCGCAACTTATTTGTGTTAGAAAATCATGCCTATAGGATTGTGATTTATTTTATCATTCTTATTCTAATAATACTCATTCGAGATCTATCTAAAAATAAAATAAATTTTTTTTAAGACATTTCTGATAGTATCACTTGTTTAACATTATCTAATTATAGTTTAAAGTTGATTGTACATATTACTGGAGTGTCGTGACCATCTTCTAAATGATAACAATAAATAATATATTTGCTCCTTGTTTCATCTAGTTCAACCAAAGCTCCTTTTATATAAAATGAATAAATATTTAAATATTATCATAATTTGTTTTGTAACGTAATGTTCTGCCATTTTAGATATCATGCCTATAGGGGTTAAATAATTTTTAATATATTATTTTGGTGTAGAAAACAAGCCTATAGGTTGTAGATTTTGTGTCCTTACTTAGAGATCATGCCTATAGGACTTAATTAATTAGATTGTTATGCTAATCAGATCTAATAAATTACAACATGTTAATCATTCAGTTTATATTTGTCAGTATATTAATCACCTAGAAATCATGTTCATAGGAGCTAATCTCCTCATCAATGGCATAATTAGCTAGGCTATCTGCCACAACATTTCCTTCCCTGTACACATGAGAAAATCGCATTTTTTTATCCCTCAACAATGTAATAATTTTCCTGACTATTGTATCAACAGCCCAGGGTGCAGACATCGGAGTGGGAAGGAAATTACCCCGGCCATCGACCTAATGCTTTTCCATCTATCTCGTCCGAACCGAGACCATCAAAAGTGGCATAAGAGCCACCTGGATTCCATTCCTTTGATCTATCTACTTTAAATAATATCTAGCATGTCTGGAAAATAAGATTGAATCTGCAAATATGTTTTGCCCATTGTTAAATCATTTCTGCACTACATTTATTTTGTGCCATTTAAAATAACATTAACTAACTATTCCCACCATGTCATAACTAAATAAAATCAACTTATATGACTATTTTCTGCATATTTAAGAGAAACTAGTATAGTAAGCCGTCTGAACTTAAATCAAAATAAAATATGTCTGATATAATTATTTTCTGCATTCTTTAACACTGTCCTGCCACGTAAAAAAAATTATTTTAATTATATTGTAATCTGTCCATATTTAGAATAATTACTAATTAAATTTGCTGGTGTTTAAAATATGTGCCCTTATGTTTGACCAATCTGCGCTAATAATTAAAATAAAATCTTCTATTGCCCTAAAATATCTTTGCATCTGTGATCACTTTTTCTCTATATTTTAAAGTCAAATTATTTAAAATCTGCATTCTCTAATAATTTTCACCACTCTTAATTAAGTGATTTTCATTGTTGTAATGCTTGTGTATATGCCACACACTTAGCATGCGACTTTCACTTTACTTGTGTTTGCTAGCATGATTAATAAAACTTAGAGGCTAACTTGAGACTTTACGTGCTAAATGAACGTCCAAATTGTTTGACTTAGTGTCTAGGTGGGCCTATTAGGAATCCTTATTTTATTTTTAGTCTAAAACCTCCAAATAGTAGTCCAATGCCTCTTGGACCTTAAGCGGGGACGCTAAACACCTTTAGAGACGAAAAGCATGTGGTGGTGGGGTAGGGGTATTTTAGGCCCTATGAAGATGATGACATTGCCTCGAGCCGTAAATGACAACCATTTGTTTTGTCTGTCCCTATATAGAAGCCGAGCATTGATCCGTAAAGTCCTTCAAAGTCTCCCTTTCCTTCTCCCTTTTATATGTTTATAATAATTATAATTATTTGGGGTATTTTAAATTTTTTTAAAAAAATTTGCATATCTACTTGTGCAATTTCTATCTCCTTGCTTATCTCTTTATTAATTTTTTAATATTTATTTATTATTATGTTCTCGCTTAGTCTTGCATGCTTAACTAATTAATTAAAATGACTAAGATTCCCTTAATTTTTTAATGTTATTATGTTATCACCTAGTTTTGCATGTTTAATTAATTAAATAAACAAATGAGGTAATCTTAATTGTTTCATATTATGTTGTCACCTAGTTTTGCATGTTTAATTAATTAAATAATTAAATGAAGTAATCTTAATTGTTATGTTATCGCTTAGTAAGCATGGTTAAGTTAAATAACCTAAATAAATAATGTGACCATACTTCCTACTTGTAACCCCCACATAAAATGCATGAAATACGGCCGGGACCCACATTTGTGGACCTCGAGGGATGCTTAGCACCTTCCTCTCGAGGTAATTTGAACCCTTACCCTGATCTCTGGTTCGTTGACCTTCAGTTAGATTTAGCTAGGTTATATAGGTGCCCTAACGCACCTTAATTCGTTAGGTGGCGACTCTTCAATCAACCCTAAATCCCAAAAGAGTTGTTAGGTCGAAAGTCCATTTTGCGAAAAATGGGGTGTGACACTTCTGCAGAACAGATTTTTGAAAACTATAAATATTCATTGAGAGTTATATCTTAGTATCAGATTTTTAGTGTGTGAAACAATTAATATAATTTTTAGTAGTTTTTATTTTTGTTCTGAGTTTAGAGAGGGTTTTGAAACTTGAAGAAGAAGAGGGTTTCATCTCCAAGGATTTGGACTTGGGTCTCTTGGATTCTTCATTCTTGGCCTGTAACAGGACTTAAATCTTCATACCCATTTGAATGCAAGCTCATTTAGGTATAAATTTCTATCTCTTGCTGTGTGGCTAAAAACCCTAATTCTTGGGGTGTGATTTAGCGAATATGGGTTAAGATTGTTGTTGGGTCTTCCTTGCTGATAGAGTAGATGTAGTTTAATGGTTATTTCATCTAGTAGTTGTGGATGAATTTGACAAATTTGTAGGTGTAAATACAAGTTTATTTATGTGTTTTTGGCTTGCTCGAGAGAGAGGTCGCGAAACCAAAACTACTAGATTGATGGCCTAAGGAGTGGGTCGACATGAGGTTCAGCTCGAGAGAGTGAACCCTAGTCCCATATCCTAACACTCAACTCTAGAGAGTGAGTTGGGTAAGGCGTAGGCTGGTCTTCATGCGGCAAGTGGGTGTTCGAGAGGAACCCATTTGAAACGGGGTAAGTTGCTCGAGACAGAATTTATTCCCACGTATAGCTTAACCTAGTCACTATTACTCTATAAATTCACTATCGAAAGCATGTACCTAACAATTTAGATTAACCTGTATTCCGGTCACATCCCAAGAATCCCCTCTCATTCATAGATTTCTTTGTTATTTCTACTATTTTTGCTATACTTGTGAGAAAACGCCCAAATCGATATTTGACACTTTTGTGTCCCCCTTTAATTTACAATGATTTTAATTATTAATTTCACTAGCTACGACTAGTTAGAATGAAATTTTATTTTTCTACAAATTCTCAAAACCACTCTCTTGGGACGATACCAACCCTTGGTTGGGTTTTTATACTATTGCACTATCGTAGACACTTGCATTGGAAGTTGTGTCCTTGATTACGCAAACATCAATTACTGCGTTAAGAACTCTTGGGGAATACATATGCCCTAGTTTCCATCTTATATTTATATCTCAAACTATGAATCTTGCTTACTTATTACTTATTGATTCAAATCAACAATATGTTACTCTAGTTACAAAAACCCCCCTATTTACTTTTCTCGGAAATAGTTTTACTAAAATGATATAATTGTGAATTAAGTTTAAGTCTAAACCCTAATCCTCGGGGGATCGACCCCAACCTAAAAGTTGGGTTCTTTACTTGATAATGATCGCTTATGCTTCTTTAAGAGAGGTGTAATTTGAGTGTATCAGTTGATAATATGTACGAAGAGTAGGATGTTTATCTAGATGAGGAGGCCAAGTACTTGAGCAACCAAGGTGTTTCTGAAATTAGAACTCGGGTAACCAAGGCTATAATTCTGAAAATCAAGGTCAGAATTATGAAAGAGATTATCAATATGATAGACCAGGTAACTGAGAGCAATGTAATTGGCAGAACAAGGAGGGGTATAAAAATGAATGTAGTGGGGTGCATGTACCTCCAAGTAATTGAGATCGAGAAGGTAGTAGTTCTAGCGGTTCTAGGATGGAGGATATGTTAGCTAATGTGTGTTGGAAGGTTGAATCTATAGATATGGGAGTGAAGCAGATGAAAAATGATTTTCCCAGTATGAGTCAGATCATTGACTCACATTCGACATCCATCAAGCAATTGGAGCAGCAGTTGGGGAAATTGTCAATCTTATTAAATCAGAGAAAGAATGGAACACTACCTAGTTATACAATTCAGAACCCAAACAAATATGGTCATTACTTGGCGATCACTGTGAGAAGTGGTATATCACTTCCTGAACCAAAATATGAAACTATTGAGTAGGGAGAGAGCTTAGAAAGAGATGAGGAAGAAAAGGTTGATGTTGAAATTGTGGATGACTAAGAGGTAGGTAGAGAGGTTGAGAAGCTGTCAAGGACGAAAAAATGTATAGTAGAGGTAACTTCGCCATTACATAAAATAGATAGACCTCCTCCCCTTCCATTTCCTTAAAGGCTCAAGAAAAAAGATGAAGATGGAAAATTGTTGAAGTCCATATCCATGCTTCGACAACAATCAGTGAATATTCCCCATGTAGAAGGTCTAGAGCAGATGCCAAGTTATGCTAAGTTTATGAAGGACTTAGTCACAAAGAACAGGGCTGCAAGTTTCAATACAAGAGACTATGTTTACCATTTTAGCGCTATTTCTACAATGTCCTTGGTGCAAAAAAAAAATGGATCGAGGTTCATTCACTCTACCATGCACCATTGGCGTCTATGGTTTGCAAAGGGTCTATGTGATCTGGAGGCAAGTATCAATCTGATGCCATTAGCCATATACAAGCAACTCAGGTTAAGGGCTCCAAAGACCACTGCGATAAGGTTGATGATGGCATATAGATCAGTGAAGAGACCTATCGGTATTTTGTGTGATGTACTTGTTAAAGTGGAACGTTTCATCTTCAAAGCTGACATTGTAATCTTGGATTGTGAAGTGGATTTCAAAGTTCCTATAATTTTAGGAAGGCCATTTCAGGCCCAAGTAGAGCTCTATTTGATGTTGAAAGTGGGGAGCTGAATTTTTGATTGAATAATGAAGAGGTAAAGTTCAAAGTGTGCAAGTCAATGAAGAAGACACAAGATATGAGTATGGTGTCTTTGATCTATATTGTTGAAGAGGGTGACATGGAAGCATCCATAGAGGAAAAAAATTTCGTAGAGACATTGACCGCATTGATAATGAATTTCGATGAAGTGTTTCAGGTTGATTATATGGAGAGTCTAAATTCCCTGCAAGGCATGGGGTCACATTAATATTCTCCAAATAAGTTAGAACTGGAATTGAAGAATAACACAAGTCGTCCAGTGGAACCATCTATTGAGGAACCGCTTGTGCATGAGTTGAAGCAACTACCTGGTCATTTGAGGTATGTGTTTTTAGATGAACATAACACTTTTCCAATTATTTTGGCTACAGATCTTAATGATGAATAAGTGCAAGAAGTGGTGAAGGTATTGAGTAAATTCAAGAAAGTAATTAGTCGGACCATTGCTGATATCATTGGGATACCTCCAAGTAACTACAGTCATAAAATTCAGCTTGAGTAACATTGCAATCCAAGTATAGGGCATCAGATGAGGATGAATCCACCAAAGAAAGAAGTGGTAAAGAAAGAAATCATTAAGTTGCTAGATGTAGAGGTAGTGTACCTCGTTTCTCATAGACATTGGGTTAGCCCAGTGCAGTGTGTGCCCAAAAAGGGTTGTATGACAATTGTGGCAAATGTGAAAAATTAGTTGATTCCGCAAAGGCACGTTACAGGTTGGTGAGTGTGCGTGGACTAAATGAAGTTAAACAAATAGATCTTGAAAGACCATTTCCCAATGCCTTTCATGGACCAGATATTAGATAGGCTGGCAGGTAAAGGTTGGTCCTGTTTCTTAGATGGATACCCTAGGTATAACTAGATATCAATTACTCCACAAGGCCAGGAGAAAACCAAACATGTGCCTATGATGCTTTTTGTGTTCAAGCGCATGCCATTTGAATTGTGTAATGCACCAGTAACTTTCCAAATGTGTATGATGTCCATCATCTCGGAAATGGTTGAGGATACTTTAGAGGTATTCATGGATGACTTCTCTATGGTAGGTGACACGTTTGATAATTGTTTATTAAATCTTAATAGGGCACTATAGAGGTGTGAATAGGCAAAGCTAGTGCTAAACTGAGAGAAATGCCACTTCATGGTCAAGGAAGGCATAGTACTAGGCCATAAGGTGTCCGAGAAAAGTTTGGATGTGGACAAGGCAAAGATTTAAGTGATCGAAAAGTTGCCCCCACCTATCAGTATGAAAGGGATTCGAAGTTTCTTAGGTTATGAAAGGTTCTATCGACGCTTCATCAAAGACATTTCTAAAACTGCATATCCTTTGTGTAAGTAATTAAAAAAGGAGGTGAAGTTCACTTTTGATGAAGCATGCACAAAATTTTATGAGTGTCTGAAGGCAAAATTAATCTCAGACCCAGTGATCATTAGTAAGAGCCATTTGAGTTGATGTGTGATGTGAGTGGTATTTTTTTAGGGTTGTGTTAGGGCAGAAAAGAAATAAGATCTTTCACCCAATCTACTATGCAAGCAAGACATTAAATGAAGCACAAAGAAATTATATTGTCGTTGAACATGAATAGCTTGCAGTAGTGTATGTTTTTGAGAATTTCAAAGCATACTTGTTGGGAACTAAAGTGGTAGTTCACAGTGATCATGCAGCACTGCGGTATTTGATGGTGAAGAAAGATGTGAAGCCTTGATTGATAAGATAGGTGCTTTTATTATAAGAGCCTGACTTAGTCAAAGACACAAAAGGTTGTGATAATCAAGTGGTTGATCACTTTTCTAGACTGGAGTAGAAAAGAAAGAGGAAGCTGAATTACATATTGATGAATCATTTCTGGATGAGCAGGTATTAGCCGCTACTCTTGATCTCATTCCTTAGATTGCTGACTTTTCCAATTACCTTGTTAATGAGTTGATGCCTGAAGGGTTAACGTTTCAACAAAGGGAGAAGTTCCTACATGATGTGGCTAAGTACTTTTGGCATGAACCTTACTTGTACATGGTTTGTGATGATAATATCATAAAGTGATATGTGCCAGAAGCTGAAATGCAATGTATTTTAGAAGCCTGTCATCCATCTCTAGTTTGTGGACTGCTCATAAGGTGTTCGAAAGTGGATACTATATGCCTACAATTCATAAGGATCCATACAACTTGTTTAAAGGTTGTGATATATGTCAAAGTCAATGAGCCATCTTCGCCATCATGAGCTACTTATGACCCCTATCATAGAGGTCGAATTATTTGATGCTTAGGGGATTGATTTCATGGGACCTTATGAAGCTTTTTTCGGGCAAAAGTATATATTTGTGGCAGTTAATTATGTCTCCAAATGGGTTGAGGTTGTGGCTTTGGCAGAGAAAGATGGTAAGAGCGTTGTAGGGTTTCTAAAAAAGAACATTTTCTCAAGATTCGGCACACCTAGGGCCACTATCAGTGACAGAGGCTCACAGTTCTGCAATAAAGTGCTTAACACTCTTTTGGCCAAATATGGGATGAAACAACACAAAATGGCGACGCCTTATCATCCGCAAACAAGTGGCCAAGTTGAAGTATCAAATAGGGAAATAAAAGCAATGTTGGTGAAGACAGTGAATGCTAATAGAACATATTGGTCAAGGAATTTATATGATTCTCTATGGGAATATCATACAGCTTTCAAAATACCCATTGGTATGTCAGTATATCAGTTAGTTATTTGCCTTTATAGTAAGAGCATAAGGTACTCTGGATGCTGAAGTAATTAAATTTTTTTGTTGGAGTGAAGCAATGAATATGCGACTTGATCAGACAAATAAAGTGGATGAATTTTGCTTGAGAGCTTATGAGAGATTTGCGTTGTATAAGGAAAGGATGAAGTTGTATCATGAGAATCATATTGAGAAGAGGAATTTGAGACATTACGACTTGGTGCTACTGTTTAACTCAAAGCTATGCCTATTTCCAGGTAAGCTGAAGTCCAAATGGTCTGGACCATTCAAAGTGACATAGGTGTTTCATTCGAAAGCCATTGAACTCGAGAATGTAAAAGGTTAAAGGTTCAAGGAAAATGGTAAGCGATTCAAGGCATATATGGGAGTTCCAGAGGAAGTGAAGATAGCTTAGGAATGCAAGCTTGATGAAGTCTAAGTATTCAAGTAACCTGCATCGCGCCGCAAAAATAAATTGTGTGCAACTTTGGAGGCAACCAAAGATATAATTGTAATAGGTAGTTTAAATTCTTGCAATAGTTCATTATTTTTATAGTGTCACAGTGTATGCATGTGTGCAGAACGAATTGGGAGAAGTTGGGAATAGTTGAGGCCCAGAATGTTTTCACCAGCAACCAAACGGGCCGTGGTTCTCTTCACGATTAACTTCACGGTCCATGAAGTAATAAGCCAAAAAATAGGGAGCTAAGTGGAAAATAAGAAAAATGCTTCATGGAAGTGTTTACGGCCTGTCTAACATTAGACTGACTCTTTAACATCTCGTGAACCTACAGGTAAGTTTCTTGATAAGTAATTCACGCAATAACCTTTACGGGTCATGGTGCTCTTCACGAGCAACTGCACGGCCCATCAATGGTAGGTTGGCACTGACGAACCCAACCTGACCTGAGTGGATAGGAAATCAAAATTCAATGTTTTAAAAGAAATCAAAGTGCCAATGGTTGGTTTCTTTCCCCTTTTCTCCATTCATAAAGTCTCTTTGGGGTAAAATAATAGATTTCTATCATCCATATCAAGAAATCAACAATTCATTCAAGCCCTAATTCCACATTGCAAGAAATCCCAAAAATGAAGTGTCCACTTATCTCCTTGTGACAAAACTAGGGTTATAGTGAAGTAAATTCTCCATATTTTACTTGGTATATGTTTAATCTTATCAAAATCAAGTATTGAACTACTAATCATTGATCCTCTCGTGGTACTAGTGTATGAAATGTGATTATGTGTGATTATATTTTGTGGGTATGTATGAAAATAGTGAACGGCATAATTTGAGGTTGAATTTTATGCTTAAAGTTATGTTGGGTTGATAAACTAAGTTGAATATATGTGTGGGAAGGTTACTAGGATTGTTTTTTGGTGCTCTTGATTGATTAAATTGATCAAAGCGCATTTTTGTGGAAGGCAACTATAGCTCTGCCTAACTGTAAGTACATGAGAGGCTTCACGGATCGTGCAAGGGTGCACGGGTCGTGAAACCCTTCGTGAACCTAACTTAGGTGGTTGGCACACACTGGTTCAGTGTAATGATGGCCTAGATGGGTCGTGGTACCTATCACGAACCGTATAAGCCCTCGTATATAAAAAAAACCAAAAAGGTTTTTTCATTTTTTTAGTTTATACTTGTTCATTGTGTGGCCCTTCTCAATGATAGATTGAGTGACGACATTAATAAGGCAAGGTGTCACTTTGCATACATACACCAGGGAAGTCCTAGTACCCATTAGTGTGTAACTTAATATACGTAAATGCTAACTCGTTGTCTCTTAGTTACAATGGGACCAAGGTGCAAGACGACACAACTGCACACATCATCCCCTACTTATTCCGAACAAAGTTCAAATGCGGAGGAATCTAGAAACTTTGAGGTCAGGGTAAATACCAAGATCAAAGCTCATCCTCCTCGGGATATTATGTCTCGAATAGCCAGAGCTAAAATTCAGCACACTCCTCCCCAGTATAAAGAGTGAGGAAATGACTTTGGGAGCGAGCAGGGGTCAAAAGGTGCATGTCGGTCATCAACTAATGACCTAAAACTAGTTGACAATCAAGAAGAAGAGAGGGACAAGCATATAGATTGAGGTGCTAGTGAACCAACTGGGTCATTGGTACAGTTTGTTGACCAGAGAGAGACTGGCCTAGTGGTTTGATAGCAACTAATTGATTGATTTCGACGAATGTGGACCATTCCTGAATCAGAGGATATTCTTTACCAATGCATACTATCCAAGGCCAATGGAATTGGTGGGAGAAAAATTATCCTCGAGTCTAGAGTTTTGGAAAATGATATAGAAGCTTTTCCAGAAATCTACAATCTGTTCACACAACATAAGTTTGAATAGATGACCAAGAAGCCAGGAGAGTATGCCCGCCACTTGATAAATGCATTTTACACCTCCTATGCAACCGCTCTGATGAACTTTGCTGCACAAACTTAAACAACTAAAAAGGTGAAGAAAGCAGTCACATCGACATGGCCACCACTAGTTGTTGTGGTTGTTCGGGGTTAGACAATTGATATCTCTGAGACCACGATAAACAGGTTTCTACGTGGCCCCAAATATACAACATCTATTGATGTTGGTTAATTTGAGGATTGGCTGTAAGGACCAAAGGCTAGCCCCTAGATAGGACACGGCGTACTCGACCCAGAAGGGGTCTCATACAAGCCTCATAGCATTCTTGAACATAAGAACATAGGAAAAAATAGAGAAGAATTTAACACTTTCTTTACAATCGAAGACATTTTCATTAAAAAGCAAGCGGAAGACTTTCTAGACTTTGTATACTATGTCTCAAACCATCTAATACTTTGAATACAACATTGGGACTTAGCCCATACAAAAGCTTAACAAAAACTAAAAGACATAAAGGAACACAATGGGTTTTGTCCTCGAAACTATGAGGATTCACCAAGTCTTCATCTTCAAGCACTTTAGAAACCTATCCTTCAATCATAGCACACCAATATCTCCAAACCCTACACTTTGGTAAAAATGGAGAAGAATGGGATTAGCACAAAAAGTACTAAGTATGGAAGCCATGCAAAAACATGCTTAAAACTTCATGAACATTGATAAAAGAGGCATAATATAAGTCCCAACCAACATACAAGTCATATTTTCACATTAGAATATAATCCACATATGAACCTTTACCTTCACCTTAAGCTTTTACCTCAAGTAACCCTCAAGCTATACCTTGTGCAATGTATGGGTAGCGTCCCATACGACCACCCACACTAAGGCACCACCTTAAGGTCACCAAAAGTGAACTCACCATTCATCTTTTGCACCTTTACATAATAAAGAATATAAGAGACATAAACATTACATAAGTCACATCATCACATTAAGACTAACATCTAAGACAACTCTAAGTCATACTAGTGCATTGTGCAAGTAGCATCCCATAGTACTACTCACACTAAGTACTCCTTGAAGTCACCTTAGACAAGGCACATTCATAAATGATAAGTCATGACAAGGAAATACCTTATAATACAATTCAAGTACAGCATGCATCTTTACATTAAAAAATATAAGTCAGCATTCATCAATGACTTCATTTAGGAGACCTTCATTCATTAGACATTAGATCATCATTCTCATTAACTTTATCATAAGATGACATTCATGCATTATTCATTAGGGCTTAGAGAACTCACTATGACCCTCTCAAATCCTACTCGTACAATGCATGGATAGCATCCCATACTATCACCCACACTTCATAGAACTCCTCAAGAAACCATAATGCACATCTCACGTGATGGGAATAAGAGTTTAACCGACATAGACCATGAAAGATAGACATGAAATCCGGTGTCAAGAAACCCCACACCGTAAAAGGTGGTCTACTTGCCTAAGGAAGATCGGTTTATCTAGCTTATGTGGATCCACTAGCTAGGACCTATGAGGGCTCATAGTTATGGGATATGGAAGATGTTCATTAAAAGCCAGCCAAACATAGGGAGAACCTCCATCTTACCATATCCTCTCAATGTTTAGCCTACATTCACATAGCGTAGTTCATTTACATTACATTGTTGTACTTGAGAGGACCACCAACATTAGGCCTACCGACCCAAGGTACATTACACAAGAAAAGGCCACCACCATTAGGTCTACTGATTCAAGGTACATTAAGGATAGATCACATTCCATCATCCACATTCATGAGTGTTAAGTGAGAATATGTTTTCAATCAAAACACACTTACATTCTATACAGGATCATCATTCTATCATTGAAATCACATGCATATCCTGCACATTATACATAGTAAGTAAACACCCCTACCTTTCAAGTGGATCAATAGCTCAAGCACAATTCTACTTCAACATGTAAATTTATGTCATCACTTGCCCTTTCAAGGCCATGAATTCACTTTCACCAACAAACATTTCATTACTACAATTAGACATGGATAGTGATACAATTCAACAATTTAAATCAATTTAGGCATAATCCATCAACATTCATTCATGATCAACAAACCCACTTCATAAAGGCACAATTTAGGAATTGAGAGAAATCATGGGTTCATAGAGTATTTTCATCATAAATCATCAATTAAACACCAATACAATCAGAATTTGTCATTAGAAACCATTTGAAAATGTTTGATGAAAGAACCCATGAGATTGAGTAAAACCCTAGATTTTCATGATTTGGAATCACTTTTGAATTGGCTCGTTGAATGGAAAATTAGAGAAGGATCAAGACCACCATACCTTTTAGTTGAAGAATCCCATGAAAATTCCTTGAAAACATGAAGATTTGACCTTGAGAGCTTGAAGTCTTCACCTCCAATGGAGGTTTCTAGAGCGAGAGATTTTGGAGAAGAAATGTGGGTTTTGATTTGGGGTTTTGAAATAATGAAATGTCAAATATAGTTTAACACTTTTAATACTCTCAAAATACCTTAATAAACTTATAATAACCATCCAAACACTTAACTAGCCAAGAGAGGAATTTACAAACCACCCTTGGCTTGGCCGAGTCTTGACAGCACACACAGGTGCAAACGATGCCCTAGACTCACGAACCGTGAGTCCATTAACGGACCGTACTGTTGGTCCGTGGTCTACGGCTGGAACCTGGTTTGGGGGCCCTTGGCCTACGGAGGCCATCCACGGGGCTTGGACCCCTTCCATAGGTCACCGCATTTTTGGGCAGTTTTGGTTTTCCTTGGGGTCTTAGGGGTTAAGCTTAGGGTCCTCCTCAACGACCTCTAGGGTGGTCCATGGGGAGTCGTACCTTTACATTTAACCCCTAAACCCCTCAACCATAGCTTAGGACAACATAAAACAACATGAAACCTCACATCAAACTCAAACACACCCACGTTAGGCTCTAGTTTCACTTATTCATTTTACGGGTCGTTACATTATCCCCCACTTAGAAACATTCGTTCTTGAATGACACTTTAAACACATTAAGGGATTAACGACTCAAGACTAATAGCCCATCATGCATGCAACATCATAAACAATGCACAAAACTAAGAGGAAACATCAACTCCACATCAACATACTTCATGTAATTCAAGAAAGTTGGAACTACATCTACAAACTCATTATGCATCAAATCTTCATCATTTCTCATTTCATTGGAGGAACTTCCTTCAACATCTCACATCATGCTTATCACAACATCATTAAGCACATTATGCAATTTCTTCATAAAAACACATTAAGGCATGTTTAACATTTCACCTCATAAAGCATATAGACAAGTCATACTAAGCGCAAACTCAATCATGAGGAACATAATTCATGAAAACTCATTTTCTCATTCTAACATAAACTCATTAAGAACATGCACATCATAAGGAGACCATGGAAACACAATATCACACATGGCTCCAAGACATGAAACAAGCCCAAAAAAGGAACTCTTCTTGGTCTCAAGCTTGAATAGGCATATAAAGGAAGAGGTAAGGATATCGGAACTCTCAATAACCTTACTACTCAGCATACCATCCCCCACTTAGGAGTAAACCCAACTAAGGAACCTTAACAAGACATTCACAACCATAAGGAACTATCAACAAACCGATGCTTTTAAACTAGGAAGGTCCTCATTAATCAACTCTTGCCCACAAACAACCTTACCAATACCACTCAAGGTCTCATATGAGTCTACTACACCGGGTCTAAACTCCTCAAACTAACTACACCTCATAAGGTCAGAACATCAAGCAAGCCTAACTCATGAACATCAAGGACACTCAAATACCTTACCATCTAAGCACATTATCCCCCACTTGGGAGTAAACCTATACAAACTCTTTCAAACTTCACTTCTTTCAATTCTAAGGTCGGAACGAAATATCACTAAGCCTTCACACTCATCACACAAGGATGATTCCAAAACAAGTGAATTACACTTATACCCTCTTTTAAGGAGTCTACTCACTCAACACACATAACCATAAAGCAACCCATTCATACTAAAGACAACATCACAACATTCATCTCAAATCTATCAAGTCACATAGCCCTAGTTGGCACCACAACCAACCTTCACCTTCTAACATACTCCTTCAAGTGGTCATACACTAAAGACCATCGGATAAATAACAAGAGAGACACATTATAGAGTTAAACTCTATGGCACGACTTGAAGAACGAAGAAGTGAAACTTTCTTAACACCCAATATCCTACTATTCATAATGTGGCGCGCTTCACATTATGAACAACACTCTACTAGATGTGGTTTGAGACATCCTAAGACCATTCCAAAATCTTGTGCTCTGATACAATGTTTGTCACGACCCAAGGCTAACCCCTAGATGCAACACGGCATACTCAACCCCGAAAGGGTCTCATACAAGCCTCATAGCATTCTTGAACATAAGAACCTATGAAAATAGAGAAGAATTTAAAACTTTCTTTACAATCGAAAAAAATTTCATGAAAAAGCAAGCGGAAGAGTTTCTAGACTTTATATACTATGTCTCAAATCATCTAATACTTCGAATGCAACATTGGGACTTATCCCATACAAAAGCTTAACATAAACTAAAAGACATAAAGGAACACAAGGGGTTTTTTCCTTGAAATTATGAGGAATCACCAACTCTTCATCTTCAAGCACTTTAGAAACCTATCATTCAATCATAGCACACCAATATCTTCAAACCCTACACTTTGGTAAAAATGGAGAAGAATGGGGTTAGCACAAAAAGTACTAAGTATGGAAGCCATGCAAAAACATGCTTAAAACAGACATTTATTTGAGAGTCATGATATGTGCCATTTTAGTAAAACTTCATGAACATTGATAAGAGAGGCATAATATAAGTCACAACCAACATACAAGTCATATTTTCACATTAGAATATATTCCACATATGAACCTTTACTTTCACCTCAAGTAACCCTCAAGCTATACCTTATGCAATGTATGGGTAGTGTCCCATACAACCACCCACACTAAGGAACCACCTTAAGGTCACAAAAAGTGAACTCACCATTCATCCTTTACACAATAGAGAATATAAGAGACATAAACATTACATAAATCACATCATCACATTAAGACCAACATCTAAGACAACTCTAAGTCATACTTGTGCGATGTGCAAGTAGCATCCCATACTACTACCCACACTAAGTACTCCTTGAAGTCACGATAGACAAGGCACATTCATATACGATAAGTCATGACTAGGAAGTATCTCATAATATAATCCAAGTATAGCTTGCATCTTTATATTTAGGCATATAAGTCAACATTCATAAATGGCTTCATTTAGAGGACCTTCATTCATTAGACATTACATCATCTTTCTCATTAACTTCATCAAAAGAGGACATTCATACATTAGCCATTAGGGCTTAGAGAACTCACTATGACCATCTCAAAGCCTACTCGTTCAATGCATGCATAGCATCCCATACTACCACCCACACTTTATAGAACTCCCCAAGAAACCATAATGCACATCTCAGATGATTGGAATAAGTGTTTCACCAACATAGACCATACAAGCTAGACATAGAATATGGTGTCATGAAACCCCACACCGTAGGAGGTGGTCTAGTTTCCTAATAAAGACTGGTTCATCTAGCTTATATGGATCCACCAGCTAGGACCTATGAAGGCTCATAGTTATGGGATATGGAAGATGTTCATTGAAATTTGGCCTAACATTGGGCAAACCTCCATCTTACCATATCCTCTCGATGCTTAGCCTACATTCCCATAGAGTAGTTCCTTCACATTACATTGTTGTACTTGAGAGGGCCACCAACATTAGGCCTACCGACCCAAGGTACATTACACAAGAAAGCGACACCACCATTAGGTCTATCGATTCAATGTACATTAAGGATAGTTCATTCACTTTCCATGAAGGGCCACCACATTTAGGTATACCGATACAAGGTTCATCATTTCACACATAAAAGGTCCACTAACATTAGGTCTACCGCTTCAAGGTTTATCATTACATTGGTTTCTAGACTCATCATGAAGGAACACCACATTTAGGTGTACCGATTCAAGACATAGCCTAAAATACCTCATTAGTCATTCATAGAAAGGCTATCAACATTAGGTCTACCAATTCTAGGTTATTCATTCATTCATACACAAAAAGGCTACCAACATTAGGTCTACCAATTAATTTCAGTAAGATATTTAAGTTAAGATACATTCATTATTCAAGAGGAGGATGCCCAAGCCTACCAATTCAAGATATTTCATTTATGAATACATTCACCAATACAAGAACATGATGTCTTAGCCTACCAATTCAAGATACACAATCACTTTTACATTCATTCATATAAGAATAGGATGCACAAGCCTACCAATTCAAGATATACGACATTACATTATAGAACTCTTCTCATTCCATCATCCACATTCATGGGTGTTAAGTGAGAATATGCTTTAAATCACAACACACTTATATTCTATACAAGATCATCATTCTATTATTGAAATCACATGCATATCCTTCACATTATACATAGTTAGTAAATGCCCCACCTTTCAAGTGGATCAATAGCTCAAGTACATTTCTACTTCAACATGTAAAATTAGGTCATCACTTGCCCTTTCAAGGCCATGAATTCACTTTTACCAACAAACCTTTCATTACTACAATTAGGCATGAATAGTGATACAATTCAACAATCTAAATCAATTTAGGCATAATCCATCAACATTCATTCATGATCAACAAACCCACTTCATAAAGGCATAATTTAGGAATTGAGAGAATTCATGGGTTCATAGAATATTTTAATCATAAATCATCAATTAAACACCAATACAATCATAATTTGTCATTAGAAACCATTTGAAAATGTTTGATGAAAGAACCCATGAGATTGAGTAAAACCCTAGATTTTCATGATTTGAAATCACCTTTGAATTGGCTCCTTGAATGGAAAATTAGACAGGGATCAAGACCAACATACCTTTTACTTGAAGAATCCCACGAAAATTCCTTGAAAACTTAAAGATTTGACCTTGAGAGCTTAAAGTCTTCACCTCCAATGGAGATTTCTAGAGAGAGAGCTTTCAGAGAAGAGAGGTGGGTTTTGACTTGGGGTTTTGAAATAATGAAATGTAAAATAGATTTCAACACTTTTAATAATCTTAAAATACCTTAATAAACTTAAAATGACCGCTGAACACTTAACTAGCCAAGGGAGGAATTTACCAAATCGCCCTTGGCTTGGCCGAGTCCTGACAGCACACATAGGTGCAAACGACGCCCTAGATTCACGGACCGTGAGACCATTCACGAACTGTACTGTTGGTCCGTGGTCTGGGGCTGCAACTTGGTTTGGGGGTCCTTGACCTATGGAGGCCATCCACGAGGCTTGGATGGACCTACGAGGCGCGAACCCCTTCCTTAGGTCACCCCATTTTTGGGCAGTCTTCGTTTTCCTTAGGGTCTTGGGGGTTAAGCTTAGGGTCCTCCTCAAGGACCCCTAGGGTGGTGAATGGGGTATCGTACCTTGACATTTAACCCTTAAATCCCTCAACTATAGCTCGGGACAACCTAAAACAACATGAAACCTCACATCAAACTCAAACACACCCACGTTAGGCTCTAGTTTCACTTATTCATTTTACGGGTCATTACATCGGCACCTTGTAGTGACTAGTGAAGTTGAGATAGAAGACTCTACCTCAATGGAGAGTATTGCAGCCGACACTTAATGATAACATTCTATCTTCTTCAGTTGCATCCTTGGTAGCCCGCATCATGGCTGGCTACCCATTGAATGTTGGGAGAATAATTCATACAGAGATGCGTGATTGGTATTTGAATGAAAGAGCGGGATTGTCATTTCCTTATCTGATAAGAAGACTCTGTGTGCAAGCAAACATTCCACCTAATAAATTAGTGGACAAATGGGTAGAATCAATAAAGGTCACTGCGGTGACGAAGATAAAATATGTGGAAAACAATCTATATGGTTCAAAAGAAGGGCATGTAGATCATTTGGCAATTGCAAAACATGTTCCAATTGAGATACCAAGAGCTGAGGGAGGTAGTGAGCAAACTAAGGGACAACCCAACCAGGTGCGGGAGCACAACCACCACCAGCATCATCCTCACAGGCTACACATACTTTTGTGTCTTTGCCCACTTTATTCTTGGAGAAATTGGTCGCAGATCAGAGGGAGACTCAGTCCATATTAGATCAGATAATGGAAAAACTACCTCAGGTAGTCCAGAGGGATGTGCTGGCCACGGAGAAGCATTTGAAATATGAATTCAAGCAAGAGATTTCTATGCTAAAGAATCGGATGGACAGTTTAAAAGCTCATGTGAACAGAATGTTGCACGATGTAGGTCCTATAAATTGTGTTGCTTTGATATCACAGATAGCTAAAATGAAAGAAAAAATTGCAAAACTAGTGGAGAAGCCAGTCACTGTGCCACCACCTACTATACTAGATTCTTTGATGAGTTTATTTATCATGCCACGTGCTACTCAGTAGGTTGATGACATTTGGGAAGATTTGACTATGACGACAACTGGAAAAAGAAAGAAGGATAGAGGTTCCATCTCGAGGCACGAAGATGAACTTTCAAAGGAAGAACACAGGTTACAAAAGAAAAGAACAAAAGAGTCTAAGATGTTGGCTAGAGAGAAAAAGGCTTTAGAGCAGCAGAAGCTTAATACGGTGAGGTCTGGAGCTGCCAATAGTGACAAACCTTCTCCTGTTGATAGTACTGTCCTGACTCAGTCCCTGCACCGGAGAGCACACCCATTAATAAAGGTGCCAACATCACTCATACGATCGTGACCCCTCCACACAACCCTTGTTGTCTTTTTTTTTGTACTTTGAGGGAAAAGTCTATTTTGTTGGGGAGGGGGTGGTGAGAAACCTACCATTAGTTGTTAAAGTGCATGGAGTTTGGCTATTGTGTTGAGATGTTTTGTGTGGAAATTGCTAGCAGCAGCTAAATCTTGTGTTTTGTTTGAAATAATATGAAAGATGTCCTTAATCTGAAATTTAACTTTTAGGATCTTTGTACGACATCTTAGATACCTGTGTGTTGATCATTTCTTGCTAGGAACATAAATTGGTTGACTAAAATACTGAAAGTGTAAGCATGTGCCATGTGAGTGTAAGGTTTGTGTGAAGGCTAACACTGTTTGTAGAAGCTAGAACTTGCCCGAGTAGTCTTTCTAAAGTCGTTGAATAACTGGATAGGAAGTAATCATTAGGACATTTTTGTTTGAATTCTACTTAAACCAAAAAACCCTACCAAATGAAATCATGAACCCTTGAACCCCATCTTAGCCATGAAGCTAATTTTTTTGTCACCATGTTGATATTGTATCCTTAGTTCTCCGAAGAAACGATGCCACAACTCAAGAAAAAAGGCTAAGTTGACGATGTTCATGAACTAAATAAAAGGAAAATAGCTTAGGTATCTATTCTTTGTTATTCTGAAGGGACGAAACCAAAATGTATGTTTGAATGGGTTTAGTGTGCATGGTTCAAGAAAATAGTAGTTACAAAAAATAGAAGAGAAAAAGAGAAAAATATAAGGAAAGAGGAAAAGAAAAAGAAGAAAATAAATGGTGGAAGCCGGGATGTACTAAAGAAAGCAAAGTTGGAACCACTCGAACAAAAGTTGTGTGCTAATAAGAACTTTTGAGGACCAATGTAATTTAGTCACTCATAGACCAAATTTTCCACTCCCTAGCATGGGCCAACGCTACAAGCCAATAAATGTCCTATAGTGATCCTATCCCGGTTATTTGATATTTGAAGTGTACAAAAAATGGGCAAGCCTATGGTGTGGATACTTGTAGTGTTAGAAGTTCTTTTGGAGAGTTAGAGTACTTGTCAGTCCCAATTATATATCATGTATAAGGGACTTCTTTGTTTTGAGGACACTATGTTTGCATTTGATAGTTGATTGTGATAGCTGATGGTTGGTACTGGCATAAGCATGATCAGATGTGCGTAATGGGATGTCATCCATTAATCTTTGCATAGTAGATATATGATTTTTTTATACAATTGTTGTTGAGATAGCTGCTGCATATAATAAATGTATCCTTGGTTTTTGAGCATCGAGTGTTGTCTTTTTCATCGTTGAGGACTAGCAATGGTTCTAAGTTGAAGGTGTAGACGTGTTGTCAAATCATGGAACATTTGATGTTCAAAATGAAGGATTAGTTCAAGAATTTGAGTGTGTTTATGTGGATATGAAGTGTTCTTTGATGATTGAATAGGTAAAACACTCGGACGTGAAAGATAGAAAAATGGGAAGAAAATGATCTGAAGAAACACCACGGAGCCCTAGACGGGTCGTGGTCACGATCACGAGCCGTCTAAGAGCTCGTGAAGCTGAGGCAGTAAATGCAACCAAAAAATGACCAAGTGCCAGGTGAAGACCACGGATCCCCAGACAATCCATGGTCCACTTGACGAGCCATCTGAGGGATTGTGAGAGAGAAACAATTCAAGGCCTTTGGGAGCTGAGTGATGACTGAAGGCTAAAGTATCAAAGATGGGTTGTGGTTGAGAAAATGAGTTGTATGGTTGGTCTTAGACAGGAGGCAAGAATTCAAGTGAAGACCCATGTAGAAGAACAAGTCCACGGAGGTCTAGATGAGTCGTCTAACCTAAGACAAGTCGTCTAGTAGCTTGTGAAGGGCTTCAGTGAAAGAAGACCCACACTGTCTATGTATGGGACGACGAGGGGTTTCACGGCCCGTCAGGCACTTAACGAGCCGTCAGCCTAGTTGTGAGGGGTGGTGACAAGTAAGTCCTTCTTCGAGTAAGAGTTTTTTTTACATACTATTTTAATTATTTATGGTTTATTTTTGAAAACTACTCTTATCATTCTAACTTGGCGATAGTTTCTATATTCTAAACTTTGATATTGTCGATTATTTTCAGATCAAAACTTTGTGATAGTGATTAAGTGTTAATAATTAAGATTTCTTGTTGGTTTGAAATTATTGCAAGTTCTTTACTTTATGCTTTTACTGTTTTTTTGTTGTTGAAAATATGAACGGCCAAACACCACAACTAGGGTTGTGGGAACCATGACTAAAATATAGTTACGAATTCAAAATGTGAGTAATGTATCATTGTTAGTTGCGTGTATGGTTCTTTCTTTCATCATAAATTCTTTCTAATGAGTGCACAGATTAGAACCTGCACTTATTTACCACTTGTTCGAGAGAAAAGTAGTAATTACGAAAAAGTTGAATCATATTCTATCAACTTGTTGTGAAGATTCGAGTTCGAGAAAAGAGAATCTCATTAACAAGTATGCGAGGGTAAACATGAGAACAGTGTTAAGACTAAGAGGAAAAGAGTGAAAGTCATCAAATAAGGCTTAGAAGCGTTTAGAGGCATCTAACTTTCTAGGAACATATAATGTTAACAACTGATCATTTCTTGTATACAATTCAATACTACACTAAAAGTCATGGGGAACACAATCCTAATCTCATTAATCAACTACTACAATCTTGAAGTTGAAGAGATTGTTACTTCTGTTAACTTGGATATTGAATTCAACATTGGTTATTAAAACAACAAACAACCTCATATTTACTTTTCGTAATTAATCTATTTCGGAAATACTAGCCACAATTGAGTAAGAGTGTTAGTACTGTTATTTTTGTAAGCAAATTCCATGTTGGATTTCCCTCAACTCTAGTTGAGTTCTATAAATTAACTTAGACCGTTTATGCTTCTTAATTGAGGTGTACGTTTGGGCGTATCAGAAACCCAAATAAAAACACCTCAAAATTGAATTACAAACTTGTCTAATACTCAACCACTCATTAACTATTTATTACTGATAAAAAAATTTAGCGAAAAATTAACTTTTCAAACCTATTCGCCGGTGTTAGTAGGGCTCGCCGACATATTCGGTGAGTCACCAACTAACTCAACTTCTCAGCGCTCCTTCCTTGGCTTCAGGCTTCAGGTGTTGGAAACATAGTTGCGAGCTCGATGTACTTCACCCTTCACAATCAGTAAATTTCCGAACATCACTAATCCTCGCCAATTTGCTCTCTAAATTCAACAATGTATTATGTCACCTTCGGTGATTTCTCATCTCCTCACCAACTCATTCGGTGAATCACTAACCACTTCATCATTTCACCAACTTTCTTTGATTTTTTATCTTGGGGCTCTACCACATTTACTGAGGTTCGACACATTTGGTGAGTTGCCAAGTGATTTTTGTGATTTTCTGGTTCACACTTTATTTATTTTTGGCTTATTTTTGCATACATTTGTCTTTGCCTTATCCTTAAATCTTCATAGCTTTAAATAAATAGTTAAACATCATATATGGACATAAAATAGCATTGAGGACACTATTTGTTGAACTAAAAAGCCTCAAATAAGTCCAATATCTCTGACTCATCAATTCCCCAAACATAAACTTTTGCTTGTCCAGAAGTAAAACAAGAAAATAATATGTTCAAGAAAGGTGTGTACAAACAGTGCTTCTTTAAGGCAAGTGCTATCACAAGGCTAATTTCAAGTCCGTGCAATTTTCAATTATAAACAAATATCCTCAAATGATGACTAGCCATTATCGATCTAAGTTCATGCTCACAAAGCTTGCTTCAACAAAAGTATTGAAGTCCCCTAATATAAAAACTCATTACATGCTCTCACAAAGAATATTAACAATGAATTTTTAAGAATCCAATGTCACGGCCCAAAAAAGAGGGCGGACAAGAAGAATATGAACACTTGTTCTACAAATAATATATGACATGAAGGACAGTGTAAGCTAATAAACGAATGGAAACTAACCAACACGTGTTACAAGTCTAGGTTGTAAAGTCATCTAGGCAAAAACTGCATAACATGATACATCACGATGTCTAGGAAGCCTCAAGAGGATTTACAACATTATAGTATAATTCCTCATTGAGACTTACCTTGACGTAACCAAGTAGCAACCTGTACATATAATTAAAGACATAAGCTAGCTCCGGATAGAGATGTAGCTCACCAAAACACCAACTGACGCCGACAAAAGAATATGATGTAGATGTCTTCTCCCCTGAGAACCTAATACTACATTTGCAATGAAATGTAGTGCCAAGTATACGGGAGACTTAATACATATACACATGTATTGGTATAAAAAACAAACAAAATAACAAATAGACAAGTATGGAAGCTCATATGAATCAAATTTTAAATCGAAAGAACAATGAGCATATAAGAAGTAGATATAGGATATATAACAATATCCTATGCACTAACTTAATTAGTTGGTCATATAATATTCAATAGAGGTGTCAATTATAATACAACACTATTATTTGCCAAAGTGAACTGCTTCAACTATTTTTAATACAAATTATCGCGTGATGACCTATCAAAGGTGATCCAAGTCAATTATAAGACATAATTTTCTAAAAGCTTATTCCTATACCACATGCATATATTGTAATCGTGGTCTGATATGAGGTACGCCCCCGTGGGCTCACTATGAGGGTCTGCCCATTGGCTATGTGTGCCATGTATCGGCTCAAGTCAGGGGAAACTATTAATGACATCTTAGCTGACTCCAAATGCAAATGACGCCACAAGGGCATGTACGCCACATCATTTTGGCTCACTATAAGGGTTTGGTCTCAATCTTGTGCACAGAATCACTTTGCACAAGTGATAATGCTCAACTACACTTGATCAAATTCTAAGTGAAGGCGATCGCAATCTAGTATAAACCCAACAAAGAGTTGGGAGTGATATGGTAGCAAATTCAATTACAAGTGAAAGACTTGTTCTAATCGATCGTAGGAATAAAATTTATCAGAACAATTAAATTCAATTGAATGGGTTGAAAACAAATGTCAATGGGGGGATTAGATCTGTCAATTAACAACCATAAAACACAGGAGTATTCAAGTAGATAGGGATCCTTGGGGATATGATTGATTAATTGGCAATTTCACTATACGAGTGATTATTATTTATTGAAAACCGTTGAATCTTAGTGGGTAGGCTAGGCTTGATAACAACATGGATAGCATGGATCGTGTAAAAGCATTAGAGGAGCTTGATGGACACAAAATCAAGAAGTACAATGTGTGGAAGGTCCATCTAAGTGAAGAGAAAGAAGAAAGAGCCCATTTGTGCAAATGGTCACCTCATAATTTCAAGAATTCACAAAAGAAGATAACCAAACAAGGCCCTTACCTCATTAAGGGTAAAATTGTCAAAGAAGTGTCTTCTTTACTTTATTTTCAAGAATTCACAAAAAGAAGTCAACCAAACAAGGCCCTTACCTCATTAAGGGTAAAATTGTCAAATAAGTGTCTTTTTATTT